>OENT01000612.1:6523-25438 GCA_900239685.1 Rotaria macrura
CCCCCCCCTCAAAAAAAGTCAATTTTCGGGAAAATTCCGAAACTGAGATAAATGCACCAGAAGATAGCTCGTTCTTCGCTCTTTCAGAATCACTATAGTTTTTTTTCCAAAGACCATTTTTGACCGAAATTTTTAGTGATCTTTGAGAGGTCCTCTATGTCAAAAACAGTTTCAGAGTAACTGCAGTATAATTAGGTCTTTGATCTCTAATTACTGATTAATTAATTAATAATTAATTAAGCGCTCAGCGTGTGTAGAATTATAAGTTACATCGCACAAGTTAGGTCAGTTTTCTCAAAAACCGCGGGAAAACAGCAAAAAATTTTCGAAAAAATGTTTTTATGTTTTTCTCAAAATCATGTTTTTCCATTTTCTATCCTAGTTATTTTGCTTTCAGCTATGTTTTTTCGAAAATTTGTTTTTACCATTCGATAGAACATGCAAAGACGCAGGGCATCTCGTGCTCCGATTTTTGAAAAAGCTTTTTTTTATGTCCAAGAAAAGATCGCCTACAAAATTCAGGTGCAGTTTTTTGGCCTTTTTACACGGACTTTGAGTTGTGGAAAAGTTTTTGGGCATAAAAATAGCTTTTTCAAAAATCGGAGCACGAGATGCCCTGCATCTTTACACGCTCTGTCGAATGGTAAAAAAATTTTTTCGAAAAAACATAGTTGAAAGCAAAATAACTAGGATGGAAAATGGGTCATTTTTAACCAGTGCTCACCTTATAACTTCCTTAAAGTTGCATATTTCTGGCTGAAATTTTTATCGTAGGCTACCCACTTCAGTTCTAACATATTCTGAAAATTTCAGCCGATTTGGACTTTCTTTGACGAAACTCGACTTATGAGGGGGGGGGGGCGGGGGGTTTAATTAATTGCCTGTTAAAGTTTGCTCCTGATAGGCTCCACAGGCAATCACAGTGCATAGTAGATCATGTACAGATTGCTGTAGGACATTATATAAAACTAGCATCTTATTGGAATATATCTGAAGAATTTTCTTGTTGTAAAGCTAAACTGTAAAGTAGCTAACGGTGAAGAAAGGATGATATTTCCGGGGAAAGGAGACGATGAGTTAAGTAATGATGGGTACATTGTGTTTCAAATTTTAATCTCGCATCAACTGTGCTAACATTTCTATATGGAAAGCCCATTGAATGATAGAGATTATCTAAGAAGTTAATTTTTTATCAAAGTAAGCACCCGATAGGTATCTTCATAACCCTAATAATAGGGATTTCGGGTCATTTTTATCACATAGTATTATTGTGACAAAACGCCAGCGATAATGGCTTGTCGTACACCTGATAACACTGATAAAATCACCGCAGTTCACCAATATAAACCCAATTTTATATCATACGTAGATCACCTCAAGGTAAATACTCATCGAAAGCGTCAAGTCAACTAATTAGGCATCTTTTACAGAATATGGACTTACCAGCCAGATATCCTCAGAAAAAATACTATACCTAAAAAAGGATCAATTCTTTTTCGAACCTCTTTCATCACAATTCTTAACACACTTCGTTCTACCATATAAACCTAAGTAGAACAGAATCTTACATCTCCATTGCACAGCCTCTATAGGAGATATTGTGACACATGTGAATTTTTTCTTATCCAGAATGTTTGAAAACAAGTTTTTCAATGGTTTTAGTCATTCTTTAATTTGTACTAACAGTCAGCTCTATATCTATACTCAGCATTAAATTCTCTATCAAATAGTATATAAATTGACGATAAAACCAGTTAAAAAATCTATCAAAATTCAATGAATCATGCATTTCTGTAATCTGAATCATGAGAATGTGTTGTTTAGTAAAGCTTCGGAATAGGATGAATGTTTCATCGTTCAGACAGAGGTTTATAGGAATGGCTGCTAACTTGAATCTGTGTATCTGCTGAAACTTTTAGAACGAACGTGCTTTGATTACCTATGTTCTTGAAATCGATCAACATCTTCTTCCTTCAATATCCCAGAAAGTGATAGTGCTCTCGTGTGACACCGTTTGCTGTGTCAAAATTTAGGATCCAACGTTTTGGAGTGCATATTCAAGTTGTACCAAGTTAGTATTCTACAGAGGAAAAGGTTTAGAACACTCTATCACCCTGACTTGAAGAACGCTCGTCGCAAAGCTAAGCTGCTTTTGAGGGAAATTAATGAGCAGATTACAGCTGGCGTGAAAGTTTTAGTCACACTTCATGAGAGCTTAAACCTTTTTTGGCTACGATAGTGCAATTTTCACAACTGTATCACGCACTTGTAAGAAGATACTATGAAAGTAGTTAAGACGATTTGATCGAAAAAAGTTTCTTTTTCAGTGATTTCAGTTGGATTATCATATTCCAACTAAAAATAACTCGTTAGGTCTTAAAATTTGGGTATATTCCTGAAAACGTTAGCTCTACAGAAGAAGGATGATTTTTATTGAAATTTGAAACTATCGATTGATCATCTCTACCGGAGATCCGACATGCCTGTAGTGGCGTGATTCATAGGGACTAGTAAACTATTTTAGAGGTCCATTAAAGGTTCGAACTGACTGAGATTTTGAGTTATTTCAGTGTTTATCGATCAAAACAAGCAAATTATCGAGGCATAGGTCCTGCTAGCATCTTACTTAGCATGTAATACATTTCACAATACAGACAGATAATTAATAATTCTGACTAAATACTTTTATCTCTATCTCATTCGTGATCAACAGAAAATTCACAGAACTATTCTTGAACAGCATATAAAATGGGTTAAAATTTACTATTTTAGTAGCCATGACTACTGAAAACATTAGCTTCTCGATTCGAAATTTGTGTCAAATTCGACTGATTAATTTTCGGTGGATACTATAATTTATTATGCTAAGAACTATATCGATGACAAAAATTTTCCAATAAAAATGGTTGAAATTAAGATGATATTCACTTTGATCCAATGCTATTGATTGACAGCTGGAAACTGAAATAATTAATGAAAAATCTATATTAATAGAACTGTTCCTAATTAATGACCAAGGTCTAAGAGTTTTAAGAATAAATTAAGTTTCTTTTTTCGATTCCAGACGACTTTTAGCTAAGATGAGCTTAATGAAAATCGATAAATCAAAGAAGAAAGAAAGACTCTTTCGCAAACCTAGGTAAAATTTCAGGAATTCACCATTTTTTATCTAACATACTTTGTAGTGTTGACGTACTAGTCTGGATATCTGCTAAATTGTCTTTCAGTACAAGTGGCTTGTCAGAGCTCATTATTCGAATCACGGATTGATCAATTTCATGACCAAGGCTACACTTAGTAAATGCTTCAATCACTTCTGATGGCTCATAAACGGTTGTCGATTCGATGGGTTTAAATAGACCTCGTTGAACATGTTCCATCATATCGTGCATAATTTTATTGCCCAAGACCGGTTCATTGGCAATTAATAAGACCCAATCGATAATATGAAAACTACAATCTGCTCGTAAATCAAAAAGTGACAGAGACCTTTGTGCAAACACATCTTGTTTGCCTAGTTCAATAAAATTGCCATGTGGAGCAAGTAATTTGATGGATTCATCAAGAAGTGGACCAGAAAGGGAATTCACGACAACATCCACACCACCTGGCACAATAGAACGTATTTCAGTTGAAAAGGACATATCACAACTGTTGAATATGTGTTCAATGCCATAACGTTGTTTGAGTAACGTTCGTTTTTGCTCATTATCAACCATAGCGATCACTCGGGCACCAACTGATTGACAATATTGAATGCATGCTTGACCGATAGCTCTCGCTGCTGCATGAACCAGAACAGTTTGACCACGCCGAAGATGAACGCGATGCTTGAGCGAGTAGAGTGCTGTGTTAAATGGAGTCAATAGTGTGACCAATTGTTCGTCCGACCACAAACAGTCATTCGGTACACATATAATATTCAGTGTGTTGACCATGATATGAGAATGAAAAGCACCTCGTAAGCTGTAACCAATGACACGATCACCAATCTTAAAAAGATCCGAAAAAGAGCGATATACAGTTCCCATAAAATCGAGACCAAGACAATCCTCACAGTTGACTGGAGAATTTTCCTTGCCTAACAGCGAAAACATATGTGTGCGGGGATAGTGGTCACGCACTTTGAGGACATCATGGACATTCAGACCAACACAATGCACGAATACTTTGACATGGTCAGGCAACACGGTTTCCGTTACTAATGGCTCTTTCACCCAAGCAAGGTCAATGCAAAGACGGGATGGTGGGATATGAAGACGAAATGAATTTGTTTTCCCATCCGTCAGAGGTACAATAGTCGTTTCCACTGGCACTGATGACTCTTTCACAATTTTGTGTTCGACAGATTCATAGCTCCATTCAAATTGTTTGATGAGACCATTACCATGATGATAAAGAACTATTTCATCAACATTGTCTACTGTTCGTGAATACATAAGATGTTGAACGACAAAATCAGTCAATGATGGTTCACAAAAGTCATTCGCAGATGGTTGTAAATCAATAAGCTTGATGTAATGGCGAGCATACTCAACTGTTAGACTACGTGCGAGACCAATCAAAGGCGACACATTTGGGTTGAAGATACGTCCACCATCTATAGGTTGAGCATTTTGTGTGAAAATGAATATGTAAGGGAACGGTCGGTCTTCAGAACGATGTTCTTGAATAATTTGAAGGATACAAAGAAATGTCATGCACATGTGTTCGACTTGCCATTTGAAAACTGCTTGATCATTGTCATTGTCCACAGGTGGCACATCCAATGACCATGCAAATACAATATGTAGTTGTTTATACTGCATTAGCATATTGTTGATTGTAGAATTAATATGATCATGTGTGGCCATATCATCTAGAACCATAATATTCGAACTTGGCAAATGAGGTGCTAGTGAATATATTAGCTTAGAAGATCGATCACTGAATAGAAGCCATGCTTGATCCTGCCATTCAGGAAGTTTAGTGAGAGTCAATATCGCTGTTGACTTTTGTAAGATAATAAGTGCATCGCCGAACGGATTTGATCTTGAAAATCTGGGTGAACCATCAAATCCGTCAACTGCATGTGCCGCCTGTATCCATTGGTCGTCCGTAAGTAAGGCACGACTACTACCATCAGCACGCCACCAATAAGGAAAGATTCCAAACAGCAGGTCGAAATACGAATGACTGATTGTGAGTTCATTGAGAAGAAGAAGACCACCTGGTACAATAAGTCGGCGAAGTGCGTCCAATGAGTGAGTTACATCAGATGTTGCATGTAGGACATTAACGGCTAAGGCTATATGATGTACTTCTTCTGAAACAACAAATAAATGTTTACCGGTTACAGTAAAGCTATTCGATGTATAGGTTATTTACAGATGAAAACAGTAAGAATCGAACTGAAGTCGCATAGTGGTTTTTCATTAAGGAAGCGTAGTAAAAAAATGATAATGATTTTATACAATATTTTATTTTACATTTCAATTCAGGTGAAAACGACTCAGAAGTCTTCATATTAGAGTCATCTCATTTGTACTAATATTCTGTATGCATCCATACAATATAATTATTTTGAAATACTGATTAATCTGGCGATATACGATGAATGAGGCGTAGAGTAGTTCACGCTTATCTTTGTTGAGTTTCATATTTTAAATTTTAGCACACGACGAGAAGATGTATTGCCAATTTCTTTCTAATATGGTCTATTTCGTTTCTATGTTAGTAATTTTCATCGAGTTGGTAGAACACAACACAAACTTATACTGTAATGTTCATCACCGTATGTCTAATATATTCATATTGTTATTGGCTTTTTAATAAAAGCACTTTTCATCGTCATTTCAACTATACCGTTTAACGATATTGTTCGAGTTTTCGGATTATCGAGCGAAGAGTTCTCTACAGATTTATCCAGAAAAAAGCCCACGACACTAGCTTTTTATCTGATGAAAATGTTTTCCAAACTGGCTTGAATCAGGATATGAAAACCCACAATTATCTGTTACCTTATCAGTAGCCGTTGAATATCTCTGTCAGCTCAGTAAATAGGTTAGTATTAATAGCTTCTTGTATACTGAAGTACACACAAGGAAAAGTTAATTTTTGTTAGACACGTCGAAAATGGAAATAAGCACATTGCCCAATGTCTTGAGATCTGATATTTCACAATCAAAATGATTTATCTGTTGAAAATTCATTTCTCATCAAGATTGTTCTACGATCTTTATGACTCTCCGTAAAAATTCGATTTTGCTCGGAAAGAAAAACAATTTTGAGATGTCCACATGAAAACTACCACTTCTAATTAAATCTAGAAGTTTTATAAACAAGTGTCAACAAACTTCTAGAATATCAAAGCTTTTACAACAGCAGTGAGAAATCGGCTAACCAATAAGTAAGAAGGAACACTCATTTCAAAGCAAGCGTATAGATAAATCTTCAGACCTATCCACAATGGGAAAAAACATTGATATGTTCTAATCTTTCAATCCCTAAACGTTTTTTTAATTTTTTCTATATTTGTACTTTTCCTCTCATAATTTAGAATTCTAAACACCGATTCATACTGAGTAATTGATTATTTTCCTTATTGTTTGCAGAGGGTGCCTCTCTGTATGGTTTGATAGAGACCGTGTTTTGTGTTAAGTTTTATTTTATTTTATTACACTAGGCAACACGTTTTAGAAGGGACTCCTTTTTTGAAAGAGTTTTCGATAGTGTTGAACTCGTTAGTCAACTCTTAAGGATAAAAATTACGAGTTTTAAAAAAGCATTCTATGAGGTCCTGCATCCAAGGTTTTCAATCAAATAAAACAAAACAATTATTTGTTTCTAATAGGAATAGTCACAGGAACGTCTGAATGATCTAATGAGTTTGCAACACTAGCTTGACTAATATATCTCATGGATCTCATGATATTGTGTTGAAAATTTTACCTTAGTCTCTCCACGATAGCCCCAACAAAGCCGAATAATTTCATGCACTTTGAACGCACTTTACTTGAAGTAGATTTTGCAACTGAATGATTGTTGTTTCAAAGAATTATTCGCTTGACAAACCTGCAGCTTTGAAAATGTCATTCGGTGATATAATTTAGATGGACAATGATCTTTTTTTAAATCGAAAACAATAAAAATAGATTAGGTGCAAAGTCAAGTGCAGTTTAGTATACGATTGTGTCGCATTCTTTCTGTTCTTTAAAAATTACTGACAATAAATCGAAATATAACATATAAGAACGACCTGGACAACGCATCGTTTCGATACGTGTCAAATTTTTGGATATGGAACTCAACAGAAGTAGGAGCAAAATATTTAATGCCCGATTCCTAATGCATCGTTCGTCAAATGAATGCTGAAATAATACAGAAGACACATTGATATTCGAGCCGTCTGGGAATCTGACAAAATGCTAATACAGAAATAGGAAGTAGGACTTTACGACTTTGAACTCACGTATTTTCTGTTGTTAGGATTGTTTTTCCGAGATGGGAATTCTACAAAGTTTTTAATCATTCTTAGGAATAAATTTATGAACCCTGATTGAAAATTTTCTATTCATCTCCTAACATGTTGTTTGGTTCCTTCGAGATCAAAACAGGCATTAAGCCATACTACTTCTTTTTCAACATCTGACCGTGAAGAATATGCATAGATTGTTTGTATATACTGAAGACGATTCCGTCATTTTATACGATTTACTATGAAAAGCAGAAAGGAAAAATGCCGATCATGTAATATGTCGAAACTTCTGAGATATCGTTTTTGACCAATATTGATTTTCTTTCATATTATGTTTCTCGTGTTTATTTTCTCTCGTATTTTCTTTTACAGTTTCGTTGGTTGGCTAATAATTTTTCTTAAATTAGTCATTGCATGAGTGAACATTTGAGAATATCGAATAGACACAGAATACAACGAAAACAAAGAAAAAGCAAGGAACTGCAAATGAGTACAGGTGCTAAACGCTGATCAATTTTAACTTCTACTAATGGTATTCAGAAGCGTATCGATACTCTTATGGCACGTTACAGCAATGACGAAACTAATGTTGAGGAGTTGTTGGATAACTTATCATTGCTCATCATGAGAAAAGCAAAAACTTTATATTAATCACACACATCTGGACCCATGGAAAATCATTCATTTTTGAAATAGTTATTTATCATTATCAATAAACATATTTTTCCTTTTTTTCAATAAAATAAAATAAAATAAATATTATATATTTTTTATCTGACATCATTTTTCACTGATTCGATATTTGTTTTCATTCGACACTTTTTTCTTTCGGCGTTTTCAATATATTCCTTTTACACGTTTCAATCTGTTAGAATTGGGCTGTTGAAAGTTTTTTGTATATTCCTTAGAACACCTTCAATGAATATATTTACGGAAAACACAACCGAATCACACCATTTCTGCGCTGATCAGTTTTATATATCATTTTTTTGATCACTTTTATAATTTTAAGTAATGAATGTCAATGTTTAGTGCATTTGTTGCTTTTTCAGGATTCACACTGCATGAATTTTCATTTTTGAATCGAGTCAATCTTAAAGTAAAACACTCATTTGTATTTCTTCACTGTTGTCAGAGCGCTACAAAGAAAAGATTCGTCAATAAGGTGATGATTGTTTCAGTTTCTTAAGACTACAGTTCAATGAGGATGATTCAGTCCTTTGTGGTTTTATTAAGTATTATTTCGTTGAAGGATCATACACAAGTTTATAAGCTAGTACCCGATAAAAATCATTAGAAACCAGACCTTTTATACGCTTCAGAGTAAGAGAAGATTATTAAACTTATTTTGAGTGTAAAATTGAAGTGTACCACTGATACTTACCGAGAATTGTGGATTTTTTCATATTATCTTCAATGTCATACATTTGATAGGATACTGAAATCCTTTGATTCTTCTCACTATTATTGACCAGAGCACGTTGAAATACTTGCTTTGCTTCCTTTAAAAGTTCTTCTGTTGCATCAACATACAACACATTAATACACGTGTCTGTTTCTTTTGAAAAGTTGACTAATTGATTGACAATAGGGAGAACAACTGAGCTTGTCCCACCACCAATGATTAATACATGTAATCGATGAGGATGTTCCAATCGCAGATATTTCATGATTGCCTCCAAGATGATATGCATTTTTGAAGACGAGATAAGAACATGCACATCCTCTATAGCCGATTCATTTGTTTTATTCTCGAAAAGATCTATAACATTCATTTCTCCCGATAGGATTTGGCCGAGTTGTGAAGCACAGATATGAAGCATAGTAATGAGTGGCTTTAAAAGAGGAAATCGATTAACGAGCTCTTTGCGCATGAGTTGAATTGAATGCGAATGTACTGACGATGTTACATTGCCGTTTTGATCCAAAAGTTCTGCATGACGTACAAGGAAGAAAGACGCATGAAACAATCGAACAAAGTAAGGTTGATCATCTCGAACATGTCGTTCCAGTTCGTCTGGAATCAGGACCTTATTGTTTCCAAATGTAGCGAGATGTTTGAGAGCATAGAGTGCATAATTTGCTGCAAGGCTATTGAATGGTTGTATAGCTTCGATCAGTTGATTAGTAATCATGTTGCTGTCTTGTAAATTCTTTTCCATGCAATGAATTTCATCTAACAAAGCTTCTAACGATGGTAACGTGTTCTTGATTACAAGTGGTCGTATTGTTTTATAAGACCATTTCTTTCTAAGGCAGCATTCTGTTTCAATCTTGTCAATATGTTGAGTCAAATCAACATTTGGTATATCCAAACTTTCATTCACTCTCTCGAACACAGTTTTGCCTGCAGGTGACCAACGACTAAGAAAACGTTGCATTTTTAACATTTCACAAATAAAGATTGGTCTCGCATTCGACTTTGTAACGTCATTACGGCTATCAAAAGCAGATAAAGTCGAAATCAAGGTGTCCTCTTGGGCAAGGTCGGTAACTGTACGATGATACTCAGTATACACAGTTAGTTTCGGTACTTGAAACGTACTTTCATTCAGAATTATCCGATTAATTGAAATGGGAATATAAGTGTCATGACCAGGCAAGATAGACATAGAGGCATGCAAGCAGCCGTCGAACATTATTGGATGAAGATGATAACGAGCATCAATTCTTTTTTCCTTGTCTTGGCGAATGCAACCAATCACTTGACTCTTCATATATTTCATTGACTCTATGACTTGATAGCAAGGACCATACTGATAACCACGACTTGATAGATGAGTGTATGCTCGAGTAGGATTTAGAACACGCCACGCTTCTGTATTATCGATGAACTTACGACTTGAGGTGGAATAAATGTTGAGGTGAGGACCAATATCGATGCGACCACGTGCGTGTAAAGTGAACTCACGGAGAGAGTATGTATTCAGACTATATGGATCAGTAAAAGAGTCCACAATATCGTTGGCACTCATTCCCGAGACTCTCGTGCACTCCTTTCCTGCCGCCGACCAAGGACGACTGTAAATTGACCATTCGTGCATTGGCATAACAACTTGGGTAAATACTTCGATGAGTTCATGCTCACTTAGGAGAAGAGCCTGTGGAAATTCAACTTGTTCGAAGGCGATCGGTGGTATCATCTCCCCATCAGTCAAAGTCGTTAGTAGTTGGTAACAGGCAGCTAAAGCGAGTTCAAGAAAGCAGCCAGCAGGAAATAATACACTATTTCGGATTTTATGATCTCGTAAATATGCGAATTCAGGTACTTTCAGGTTGATCAAACTTTTCCATATAGCCGATGTTTGTTGCGTCCCTTGTCGAACACCCAAAAGAGGATGCTTTGGAAGGCGATTCACAAGTCGCTTCATTACACATTCCTTTGATTCGTACCAGAAAGGAGCCTTATTGAACGGATATAAAGGAAATGCATCTAATGAGGACTTTTCACAGGGACTAGGCTGAGCAGAACGAGAACTGAGGTACTGTCGCCAAACATCAGGAGAGTATGAAAGTTGTGCTAGACTCATAATCAAAGTCGTTTTTTCGTCCTCTTTTCGTTTAAGAGTCGGTAGAATGAGTGGCCTAGTAACATTGTTAAAATCATAGCATTCTTGAATCGATGTAGTTAGAACAGGATGTGGCGAAATTTCGAGAAAGGCATCGACTATTCGAGCTTTCATTATTGCTTCGATTGCATCACCGAATCGAACACATTGGCGAGCATTCCTCCACCAATGATGAGCATCGAGTGGTGTTGCATCATCTACTTTGCTTCCAGTTACACTTGAATAAAGATGTGCCTGAGCACAATGAATATCAAACATCTGTTCTTCGCTCTCAAGTGATCGCCCAGATATGGTATCGAGTATTGATATCATATCTTCTTGGATGTTGAAATAGTCCATCTGGTGTGAATGGAATGCATTATTGATTTGAAGTTGAGATTTGAATACATTTGGATGAAATGTCGACAGAATCTGCTGTAGTTCCTCAATTATTGTTGTTGCACCACTCAACGTCACTGAACACGGACTGTTCACAGCAGCTACACACACTAGATGATCAATGTCACGAAGCAGTAGATTGCACGCTTCTTGTTCATTCATAGCTACAGCTAACATCCGACCACCTTGACAAGTATTTCGATGTTGAAGCCGAGCACAATGATAGGATATACGCACAGCCTCTGATAGTGTAACACGTCCTGAAACAAATGCAGCTGCTTGTTCTCCAGCGCTGTGTGAAACTATGGTACTTGGAAAAATATGCCATGAGACAAGTAAGGCTGACAGAGCGATCTGGACAGCAAATAGAGCCGGTTGTGCGATGTTCGTGTCATTGATACGAGACTCCTCCTCACTCTTGTGTATCAATTCTTCCAACAGACACCATTCACGCGCATTTGCAATAGTAAATTCTTTGTCAACTCGATGAATCCATTCACGGAAGACAGGCTCACTGTGATACAATTGTCGACCCATTGCCCACCATTGAGATCCTTGACCACTGAAGACAAAACATAAACGAAGTTTGGCGATTAGAGGACGCTTGATAATAAGCAGGCCTGGTGATGGGTGCCGCACAAGAAAAGCATTAATTTGTTGTTGGAATTGAGCACGATCGACAGAGACAAAAATAGCCAAGTGCTCATGACTGATCGTACGTTTTAGCAGAAGTTCTCGAGAGATATGTGCAAGAAAAGAATATTCATCGTCGAAACGTTTCATTTTTTTAAGCCAATCGTCGAACAGAACTATCATCTGGTGCAGTGATTCACGACTCTTAGCTACAAAAGATCATCATATATGAAACAAACCTATGATATCTCTCTACACAAGGATTGCTTACCAGAGAAAAGAAAAAGAAAATTTTGCTGAAATGATTTGTCATTTTTGTGAAAATTTTGTATATCCGACTCTTTCGGTTGATATTCCTCGACAATAGCATGGGTGTTATTGCCACCAATGCCAAATGAATTGATCCCGATAGCCACTGATGAGCAGTTACTATTGTTGTGCAAAGGAAATGGTACTATATTCTGTACAATATGCAAATTATAGTGTTTTGCTTCGATTTCAGAATTGAGTGCTAAAAAATTCATATTCGGCGGAATGACCCTGTGAATCATGCACATTGCTACCTTGATAAGGGCTGCAATGCCGGATGCTCCTTCTGAATGCCCAATGTTGCTCTCAATGGAGCCAAGAAGTAATGGAGGATCAAAGAGTGATCGTCGAAAGAATCGTCCCAATGTATTAGCTTCGATGGAGTCTTCTACTGGAGTTCCCACCCCATGTGCTTCCACATAAAAAATACGTCGAAGATCGAACTGTGTTCTTTCGTAGATGTCTGTAAGAAGTCGTTGTTGTCCTGCGCTCGACGGAACAGCAAATGCATCCTTGTCTTCAGAACCGTCATGATTGCTCAAAACATCGTGCAATACACAATAAATTCGATCTCCATCTCGTTCAGCATCGCTCAATCGCTTAAGAAGAACAAGACCGAGTCCTTCACCTATAAATTGATAAAAGCAAAGAACATAATATTTTCGAAAAGGTGTGGCCAAATAGCTGGGCTAATTTTTTCTATGAATTCATATGCTCTTTAGTCAAGAATAATTTGAAATGTTAATCAAGTCATCAACACATTTGAAGATTTGGAGTCTTCTATTCTTTCCTATCATTCATAAAATTATTAAGGAATCTTTCATTATGTACCTTAAGAATATATCTTTCTGACAGTCTCACTAGCAAACATCAGTTGCAGATCATTTTTTCCAATGTTCGTCAGTAGACAGATTTATTTTACTTATTCAACATGCGTTGAAAGAAACAGCAACTAAGATCATCCTATGAAACGATAAGGAAACCATCTTTAGTAAAAAAAAGTGTTTGTAGAACAACACAGACAACATTCCCTAATATCTCGGCACAATGTTCAATAGAATTCTTTTTTCTAAAGAAAAAGACCGGCCACTGGCAAAATTTAACCGCCTAAATGACTAAATAACTGGAGAAAATGGAAATTCTGTTTTTTCAAATTTATTTAAGTTAGCAGCTTATGTCCAAGTTTGATTATTGTAAATGAAATTCATTCCCAGTGAACGCTACCACTAATATAGTTATTATGCTTAAGGTTACTTCAATGAATAAGTTTGATTTGCAAAAAAATATTTGATAGAAAAAACACCAGTTGAATATAGATTCTGTGTTTTCTTCTGTGTCTGTTTCAAAAAATGTCATTAGATCGCATTGAAAAAGGAAATAGGTTCTTAGACTCATAAGTATACAAGGAAAACAACCGACTTGTATACGTGAAGTGAGATTTTATTCAATTATGAAAGACTTTGATGATAAGCATGTATCCGAGTTTTTGAACGAAAGCAACAGGAGAAGAGGTTTTTTAATTTATATACAATACGTTTCTCTTTTACATGGATCTCTTTATTTGTTACGTGCACGAATGTACACCGAAACCGCTAGATTGAAAGATCCAGGAAACGTTCTTCTTTCCAACAGAAGTTGAAGAATTTTTTCGAGTAAGCTGCAAGGAAGTACTACAATGACTGTATGCTTTCAATAAAGAAACACATTCTTTTATAGACAGCTGTCTCCTATTAGTTGTTTCTCAAGATTTTTCTAACTCGGAACTGGCATATTGTTGAAACTCAAATTAAATTTGGTTCTAGATTTAAATACTAAAATAACCAATAAGCTCCAGAAACTTTTAAAAAATCGTTTTTCCGAGAGGAATCATGTAATATGTATTTTGCATCATTTATCAAAGGGAGGAGGGCTAGTCTTCTAATATGTTGATGGCTTTAAGTATCAACCAAAGTTTTTGCCAGTTCAGGGAAGCCTTTACGAAATGATGATCCATACTAGATTTCTCAAATCCCAAATGATTATTGTAAAGTCCAGAACAACACACCATCACTGATCTCTAGATACAAACTTTCTTAAATGTCGTAGATTTAAATCATTGTCCCTCTTTGCAACTAAAAAGTATCCTTCTGTTTATACGTCATACACGAACAAGAGTCTTGAGTTTAGTACACAGAAGCATCATTGCCGATCGCCATCTATTCAAGCTCTATGTTTCAAAGAGACAATCTTTTTCAATGCAATACTCGCACAGTAGTTTTCATTATATAAAGACCACCCGTTGAAATCTGTCAAAGAAAATATGACTTTTTTTTCATTCTATCAGAATTAATAGAGAAAGCCGTAGCTTTCAAATTTTCTAAAACGAACTAACAACGTTTGTAAAAACTTGTTATTATAGATCTGATTGGGACTTAACTCGGCATCGTTGTGATGCAAATACCTTATGCAAAAGCGATTAAGTAACTATGCTTGAGTGGCAGAAGAAGAATGAAGAATGAAGTAAGCTTTGACAATCTGATGTACTCTATCCCATGATTTCACCTTCCTGTTTAATATCATTACAAATCTAGAAGGATTGTCAAAATTTTCTATTTTTTTTAAATTGATTATTAAAAACACATTTGACGTTTCCTTAATCATGTCATATAAAAGGTACTACTCAGAGAAAAATTCAAACATGAAATTACTTTTAAACGCATAGCATGAAAATTATCTATTTATGTTTATATATTTGCTCTCCACGTTGATCTATCACTTGCGTCAGTTGACTAGGTATTCAAATTTTCCTATTCCTGGCGATTTTGACATTTCTTCCATGCCTGTAACGATATTAAACGGAACGGAAAATTTCTAAGCTAGAGTAAATCAGGACCCCCAGTTTATTATTGTGTTAATATTAGTCCTAGTCAGTGCGAAAACATGTGAGAAAGAAACTATTACATGACAGCATCATAAATCATTTCGCACACTTCATTGAGCGACAATTTATTTTATTTTGGCTTCATTATTGAGAGAAAATATTTGAAAAGATATCTAGAAAAATGAGTTTTTTGGGAGTGGGCTGGCAAATTTAGTCGAAAAATGTGTGAATATTTGTTCAGTTGTTTTTTAGTTTTGAAAACTTTAAGTTTGCTACTGTTTTAGACTAAGAAAGAATTTAAATCAGGAAAAGTAAATCTGAGTAAGCTGACCTTTGGCATAACCATTGGCGTCTACACTAAAAGAGCGACTTCGTCCATCAGTTGCTACGGGACCGAAAATTGAATAGTTGAGTAATTGATCTAATGTATAGACCGTATTAACACCACCACATATAGCCATATCAGCTTCGCCTCCTCTTAATGCTTGGACAGCGAGGTGAACAGCTTGGAGAGACGATGAACAAGCAGTATTCAGCGTTATACTGGGTCCACGTAAGTCGAAATGATAAGATAGACGGGCTGATGCATTGCTGATTGATGTATTCAGCCAGTGGAAGCGTGTTCGTTCTTCGGGTTCTAATTGACCTGATGATAGCATGTGATCGTTAGAATATTGCCCTATGTGAATTGATGTGCGCGAACCGCGTATCTTTTCTAAAGGATAGCCAGCATCTTCTGCCAGATGAACTAATTTGAGCATGAGAAGACGATGACAAGGATCGATTGTAATGGCTTCACTATCGGATAGACCAAAAAAGCTAGGTTCGAATGTATCGTAAGAAGATGTTGACAAAAAATAACCGCGGCGAATGAGTATTGCTTGAAAATCACCAACATCTTGATTTACCATGTGTGCACAATACGAGAGAAGATTAGTTCGCTCCGCAGGAATTTCACTACTCAGATCGCGACTCTGTAAAAGTGCTTCCCATAGATCAGCTGGTGAATGGATGCCGCCAGCATATTCACAAGCGATACCGACTAATGCAACGGGCTCGAATGGTTGTGAACTCATTGTAATGAAAAATCACTATAAAAATCGTTTACGTGACAATAAATCACCCAGAATTGATGACAGTTAATAGATCTACAAGCATGCTAGAATGTATCGTCATGATATCAGATAATTCCGTTGTTAGAAGTTAATAAGCTGTATATAATTTATATGAAACCAAGGGATTCTTCTCAACAAGCATTCGTTGTGGAAATCTAGGCAAATGATATTTCATCAATGAACAAAACAAGTTTGAAATCCTTCGAAGGAACTATAAAATTACCATCATTTATAGCTTATTTCCACTTTTGGGTCTCTGGTGCATAGATTAGATGAATCATTACCGCCCATTCTGCTCCATTCTAAGAATATTAATACTCTACAGGTTAACTGATGATTTTATCGAAAGTGTATTGTAATTCATAAAGTACAAATAGAACATCATCCTGCTTCAGTCAGCTTTTACAAACGGTAATCAATAACAAATACTATGAGATACAAACAAATCAGTTTCGTTGTATTTCACATGTTCAATCGATGTTGATTACCGTGCAAATATTGTTTTTAGTTAGTTTTTGTTGAACTTGGTCTTTTTCCACTGATTTTCAGCTTATCGAATCTTCTGGATTATTTAAACTTCAGTTACTTTTACGTCAACTCCGAAGGTAACTAATTATGAATGTAAGTATGATTTTTTTTCGAACTTATTTTCAATCTCGGATTTCAGTACTACTATGCTATTCTCTCGAAAAGCATTGTGTTTTAATTACACGACAGACATATTTCCTGGTCTGAAAGGCATTGATCTGGAACATGAAAAGAAAAAACACTTGCCGATATGTACTCCTCTGCGATATGTACTTCTAAAACTGCTGCCTACTTCGTACTACAGCATGATCTTTTCCCCCTTTTAATTTTATCTGTTATGCGTGCAGCAGCAGCATATATCCACTTATAATCCTCTTACGAACATATTTATGAATATTAAATTCAATCGTCTGTCAATCTCGGGACAAATAAATCTGTATCCACTCAATCGCGTAACCGACGAATGGCTCAGAGGGTTGAGTGAGAGCATAAACTACGAAGAACGAGTGTGAGTCTAGGAATATCTCAGAGTTCAGCTTCGTCGCCACATTCAATGAGCTTTAGTTGCTCTGCTTCTGAGAACAAAACACAGTTTTAGAATAGTCCAGCTACTCAGAGCAGATGACTTCTGACGGCTTCATTTGACTGTAAGCTAGAACTATACTCTATAGTTCTCAAAATGAGCATGAGCGAAAAGCGGTTCGACAGATAAAATAATCCAATACGTCTCCGATTTTTATAGTTGCTAAATCATTTACAAATCCGATTGGATACTCTCTATGTAAAAGATATGCTAACATGGGTTTCATCTAAAAAACACTCGTGAGAAATCATCTGAAGATGAATTGCTGTTCCCTTTACTTATTCCAAACAAAACTAAACACATAAACACAACAAGTATACAGATAGTGAGAAAATATAAAGAAGACCGACAACAAAATCAGAAACGTCCTGAAAAGAAAGATTTCTTTACGTATCGAAAAAGATATAGCAAAGCATGCTTATTTTCGAGGATACCTATTTTGGCACCTAAATAACAATGGAGAAATATAAAACGAACATGACCATTGAAGTAATGCATATATAGCAGGAGTCTATATTTAATCGTGTTTCCAAGAGAAAGACTGACACATCACTCTTTTGGTCTATCCAGTTTGAATAATCTCACAGTCGAGTTTTGCTGATTTCTAGTAGAAAGATCATCGAATTTCACCCAATAAAATTGGATGATATCAGAGATTGTGGGACAACAGTGTTTCAGATCCTTACAAGAAATCCGGCTATCCAGAAAAGTGATAATGGTTGCCTTGACAATGAATTCCAACTATTGCAATCCGAGACACATAATTTTTACTGATTTTTTTATCGACCTTTCATCGCAGCTAAGCGGATCTTATTAAGTTGTTTTAATCTGGGCTTATAATTCAAGATGAACCATATGATCATATTTAGAAAATAGATCAATGACTATCATTCTATGGGAGACCGAACTTATGATATAGTAGAGATGTTGCTGATTTCTAAAATATAAACAGTCATGAAAGTTCGCAAAAATGAGTATCAACTTACAAATCAATCACAGACAACAGACCATCATTGTATCGGAAATAGAAGTCAGCTCACTTTAACAATAATGGAGATACCTTAATCGAGATCAAGTATAGAAGTGATGGAAGTTTAGAAAAGGGAGTAGTTACTTACGTGCTGAATATACGTAGAAAGAGTACCGCCATTCTATCAGAAATTAACAAACAAATGGTATCATAGTGATACTGGTTAAACTTGACGTAATAATAATTGGTCATGTAATGCTAATGGAAAAGGAGCGTTTCATTATGTTATATATAAAGAAAGCGGATGATCATTTTTTCGAAACTACTTATGATAATAAGTGTCTCTTGATGATCAGATGATATAAGATCAATATTCAAGTAATCGGAACAGCTTCTCTCATTGTTCACTGGTTATTTGTGTTAGATTACATCGTAATTTGTTGAATGTTGATGATAACAGTGATCATGCGTGTTTCTTTCTGTTTCAAACACGCTGATTACTTAAGCGACAGTG
>OENT01000612.1:25784-85510 GCA_900239685.1 Rotaria macrura
CGATGAATACTGATGATAACTAATTCAAACTCGATGAAAAAATTCGATTTTAATTGATCTATCTTTCAGATAAATGAAAAAATCTTTATGCATTTTGATCGGTTCCGATACATTATAAGAATGCTTATCATCAAGTTATGATCGATTGTAGTCGAAGTTAATCGTAATGATCAATGTAATTTTGATTTTTTTGGATGTTTTTTTTATACTGAAATCCATAAAAAATGATAAAATATTGATCAAAATTATAGGATTATAATCGATTTTTCAACTGATTGTAGCCTTACTTGTGTGGATTCATAGATACCTTGTATTTCAAATAATATTAAATGCGTGAAATCAGATCTAATTCTTCTGAATATATATCACATTGGCCTTTGTTCGAACTGGTTATTTGTGTTGCATTCGATAATGGTTTCATTTATATCGACGACGATAATGATAGTATACGGTTTTTTCCTTTATACGCAATGAATATGTATGCAATGATGGTAATTTTTATCGCTCTTGATTCATGGTTGATTGCATTTATGCACAGGGATTTTTTAGGATGATTTTTTTTACTTCATGCAGAGTATTACAATGGTGATTGCCTTAAAGTAAACTCGCGTAGATTCACGTTGTAACGAACGAAATAACTATCTTTTGTTTCGTCATAGACGATTATCTGCTTAAAAGAGACGATACAAAAATCGACTATCTCGAATTCAGTCGAAAGTAAATATGTCGGAAGAATAAATATGCAAAGCAGAAATGCCGAAAGTAAGGATGAATACTTCTGCGTAATCCCTAGTTTTTAACACGGATGACACCAAGCATCAAAATTTGAAGTAAATCTTCATTATTGAAAAAGGATACATATAAAGCAAGGTAAAGCGTTTTGAAACAATGGTGTATCCTCCTATAAATAATGTTCTTATAATTCAATTAAAACGCTTTCTTTACCAAAATTAAATACCAAGTGTTGAAGAGATCAAATACTCTATTGACATAACTGTTATATCTTTCGTAAAATTTGTTTATTCGAGTTTGTAATGCTGTTGTCGTTCCTTTTTCTGTTTCGATGCATCAGAAGATCATTGAAGTACAATAGTCTATATATGTTTTAATTCTTCTTTCATAAAACTGATCTCGTTCCATAACTTTTAATCATGACGATTTATACGGAAATCTTCTCTAGTATGGTAATATACTATGAAAAGAGCAAGTTGATCGTTTCGATTTATCAAATATGAAATATCACATTTACAGACGTTATTTGTCGGACTACCAAAACCAAATACATGCCATACATCAATGTCCGGTATTCAATTACTCCAGATGTATTCAAATAATTGACGTTAGGAGTGGGACTTTAACTTTAAACTTTAGAGAAAAAAGCGCTGAAAGTTTAAAGTTGACTTTAAACTTTAAGAGTTAAAGTTAACGTATACTACTTTAAAACTGTAACTTTAATAAAAATAGTGTAAAAATGAAAAGAAAGTTTTTTGCTCTTTATGTACGGTTCTATATGGTTTTTGGTACTAGCACACTTCTTCGCGATCACTTCGTCGCACGGTCATTTAGTCGCGTTCTGTTCATCGCAGAAGAATTTTTTTCGCTCGGCTCATCCCATCTCTCTTCAATAAGATTTTTTATTTTCGAACAGAAATAGAACAAAGTAATCTAAAGTTCTAAAAGATGTGTACAGTGTCAATGGACTATGGAATATTCTGAGGCATATGACTTTAATTGGAAAAATAGATCATTAAAAAATATTAATTAAATGGAATTTTGATAGAACTAAAGTGAACCAAAAATAAGTAGACTTGGCAATCAGTTTATAAATTTCAACATAATCCAAACTACTGACAACACCGATCCACTGTATTTAATTATGGGAGCACGATAAACAAAAACATGTATTGCTGATGTTGATAATATATTTCGTTTTTTAATCTACCTTTCTTGCACACTACTCCTCAAATAAAAAGTCTTACATGGAAAAACTCCTTTCTGTAAAAGGAAACACAATGCTCCTCGATGAAACTTCCAAATACACTATACAACTTTCAATAATGATATTTTCAACCTCAACAATGTGTATTCGTATTCATCGTGGTTGCACAATTAAGAACATTTGATCAGTAATATGGCTGGTCTAGGTTATGTTGAAATTTATAAACTGATTGCCAAGTCTACTTATTTTTGGTTCACTTTAGTTCTATCAAAATTCCATTTAATTAATATTTTTTAATGATCTATTTTTCCAATTAAAGTCATATGCCTCAGAATATTCCAGTCCATTGGCACTGTACACATCTTTTAGAATTTTTAAATTATTTTATTCTATTTCTATTGGTAAATAAAAAATATTATTGAAGAGAGATGGGATGAGCAGATCGAAAAAATATCTTCTGCAACGAACAGAACGAAAAAATTCTGCGACGAAAAGAGCGCGACGAAGTGATCGCGACGAAGTGAACTCGACGAAGTGTCGTGCAACGAAGTCAGCAGCCACCGACCTATATAGCGACATCTTCACTAGAGTAAATGAACACAAAAAATTCATATACATTCGTATGTTCTTTTTTCTCGATCGACTCCCGATTAGTCACTAGACATAGTGGTATGATTACGTAGAGAAAAATTACTCACACTGGCACCAACACTGGCTCAGTCAGAAACATTAGGTAGTCATCCCTAAAAAATGACTGTACTGGGATCGGAAGAACAACGATGGTGTTAAACACATATTGATTGACTTTCGTGTTTCGAGAAAATTGATTAGAAACAAACTAGACAGTGGTGAAAACAACGAGTGAACTGTATGTGTTTCCTCGAACAACCTAATTAGAAGATCGTTAAATAGCCGTAACATCTGACAGTTTGTAGTCCTTATCATAAATTACATAGTAAAGGATCAGCTGAAGAGTGAATTGAAGGACGGTATATTTCAGTACAGTCACTAACTTAAATAGTGACTGAAGGCTCCTCACCCATGAAAATCATTCCGACAGTCGGATCTGATCGAATTGCATGTAAATTCGTTTAAAGCACAAACTTTTCTCAAAAATAGAAAAAAAGAATGTCATTCATGTCCCTAATGTTGGAAGTGGATCGTTTTGTCGGTATCCAACTAAAGCATTCTTGTCAACCTCTACAGTTGCCTTAACGTATTTATTATTACTCGGCTACTGTATTGTATTCAGCCATCGGATCATTGGTAGCTTCGTCTCTTGAACTCCGATAGAATTTCGACGGCTGGTCGGAGTACTGTCGAATGCATTCGCTATGGTATCGGTAAATATGGATTTGTTCCTGTGCATTCAGAATTGACAGAACAACACATTTATTCAATTACATATGCCTTTCGCTTCTTGTGAGGATATAAAACGATACCCATTACTGCCATGTAAATAATTTATTTACTTTACTGTATTTGCTTTGACCAAAAGTTAAGCAAATGTGTAGTTCCTAGTATAAACTGGCATTGTCATATTTCACCTATTTTTATGAGAACATATTTTTAAGTATAAATTATTCTTTCGAAACCCTGTGCTTTTGTGTCGATGGTAGAAACAAACATGTTAATGCACCGTGGAGTCATTCTATACAAGCCAATACGGATGTAAACAAGCAAAGCACAAAAGAAAAATCAAAGTTTCGATACATACAACCGACGCCGATTTCATTGTGGTAGCTTTTTTTCCAAAAAAGAATAAAGGAATACAAGAATTTATTAGAAATCATACATTGAAAATCTGCAATAGGCTTCTTTTGCAATATTAAAAATAGTATATATTTTAATGAATGATGAGAGAGAGAATGTGATGTTAGCTTTGTATTCTCTTCAGCAAAAAGAAAAAAATATAAAGTTGCCCTAGAGATGCCATTCAAAATCGTGGCAGAATATCATTATTCAGATGTAAAAGACAACTCTGTTGTTGATGCAAAACTTGCTTTAATCAATGGCAGCACAACCAACTAGAAATGATCAACACTTAGATGTGGTACGATTAAGTGACAGGACACTGCCAATACATAACAGCGATCCAAGTGAATATAATGTACCCAGTTTAAACGAAAAAAAAATAATGCACGGTCCCACACTATGCATTCTACAAATATCGACGATCATGATTCACAAAAAAAAGGAAAGAAAACGGTGAGAAGAACTGACTATCTTTATTATAATTCTGAATTTTAGCGTTTGTGATTTTTTAGAGGAGGATTCTGGTTGCGTCTAGTTAAGTGTGGATCAGATATATTCCAATTTTGGCAAGGCATGTTGCTTCGCATTTTAGTGGCCAGTATAGCTTTGGCAACTGTGTTTACACTTTTTCTAACATCAACTTATGGTACATCCCCCAACATTGGTATGATAATTGCTGAGTATTTGAGTTTAAGGTACTGAATTTGTAACGAGCCCAATAAGGGTTTTTTGATTGCGGTCTATCGAATCAACATCTCAAAAATTATCGTTCGATTAAAAAGTTCTAAGAACTTAAACTATTCCATTGAATTAATTAGAGGCATAATAATTGTTTATCCTAAACTATTGTGAGTAGGGCACCTTACCAATACATGCTCTACGTAGATGCTCTGAAAAATGCATATTTCATTTCTGCTGTATAGAATATCATGCAATATGGATTTTTACCTAGGCAAGATGCTTTCTGTATTGGAGATCGTAATAAAGCTAAATGTTCGGTAAACCGACTTTACACAATACATATCGAGTAGAGTTTACTTGAGTGATCATGTCGCCTGTCCTACTGCGTGAATTTCCATGTCATTATTGGTGACGGTACTGCCTTGACTCATTTTCGCTCGATAGATATGGTAAATATATGAGAAAAGATGATAATTAATTGATCGCATCTTTCTTTGATCCCTGAGTTGATACATTGTAATCAAACTGCTCTGGTTTCTCGCCTTCGATAATAAATTCTTCAACCATGCACACAATCGATTCGATGCATTATTTTCTCTTGAAGTAGTCGACAAAGCTTTCATTAAATTTACTTTTTCATTCATAACTCAATGTGAGATGGTAATGAAAAAAGGCCAATCCTTCTCATTCGGAACTTTAAATATATAAGTAATTCTAACGCGATTTCGACCCGTTTCGCATACTTTTTCTTCGCAGGGAACCCACATTCGAGAGATATCTTTGAATAGTGGGCATTGTATGCTTTTTGTACAAGCAAACTCAAAAAGGAATTCTATTCTATCAACTATATTACAACGAATTATAGTTGAATACATATTGAGAATGTGGACTTGGTAGGAAAGCGGATTCATGTGTGTTGATGTTCCCAGGTCGAGAAATCCGACGACAGAAAGTAGTCGGAATCGATGGGAATCTATATCGGATTATGTCGGATGTTATAGGATTCCGATTTAATCCGATCGGATTCTGTCGGATTTAGGCCAGAATCCAGTGACCCGGAATCCGACAAACATTGGCCAGGGAAAGGATCTTGTCGGATTCGACATGTTCCGACTACAGGATCTTCCCGGATCCTATCAGATTCTTCAACGAAACATAACAGATCCGATAGGATCCGATCGTAATCAGCATTGAACCCGGCGATACGTATCGATAAACCAGTAACTATTACTAATTTTAGCACCATATTGAACTAAAACGCCATAGGAGAACAATTAGGGTCACCGTAAACAACAATGAATCGCGGTAAAAACAGTAAACGGAGTCGTTGACGGTCACATCCCATGTAGCACTTATTTCGAAATAATAGACATTGTAATGCATTATTTTATCATAGAACCGCAATGGATGCAATTACATGATAATGCAACCCTAATAATGCATTATAATTCATGATTCATTTTAATGCATTAAAATTAATTGTGAAATCAATGCACTTTACCGCATTAATATCGTTGCATTATATTTCCATTGGACCCATTGAGAACTAAATCTATTGCACTCTAAAAAAATAGGTATCCTCGAAAACCCTTAGAGGGTTTCCGACTTTGTTACTATAGGAAACCTTTTAAGGATTTCTGAATGGAGAAAAGCTATAGTCAGGTACTCACAAAAAAAAATGTCATACTGAACCTTTCAAGG
Source organism: Rotaria macrura (assembly GCA_900239685.1). Lineage (NCBI taxonomy): Eukaryota > Metazoa > Rotifera > Eurotatoria > Philodinida > Philodinidae > Rotaria > Rotaria macrura. Next base: position 31,861 of record OENT01000612.1, read on the forward strand.
TTTTAGATTTCGGTATCATTTTCTGACCCATTTTAGGTTCAATCAGATACTGGTCCTAGCTAGAATCTTTCCCCTTTTCTTCCAAAAACAGCTCTAGAGTAATAAAATGTTGTTCAACACACTCAATTACTCTAGTACTGGCGACTTAAACCTATTCTTAACGCTTAAACCTATTCTTAACCCTTAAACCTATCATTAACCCTTAAACATATCCTTAACCCTTAAAACTATCCTTAACCTCTATTTCTACGTGTTATATTTACCTCGATTTTTTGAGAGCACAATAAGAACCAGCGCTTCGTTCTCTATTCGGCCAAAAAAATGGCAGCGCCGTTACATGTTGTTGAGACGATCCTAAACAGAAAGTAGAGTAGTGACTTATATTGTAAGATTCGACTTACCACTGAGTTGATTATTTACATATTCCTAAACAGATAACAACTAGGAGTGGCACTTTAACTTTACTTTAAAGTTTAAGTTAAAGTGATTTACTTTAACTTTAATGGTTAAAGTTAAAGTGGTTTACTTTAACTTTATTTTTAAATTTAAAGTGAATTTTCTTTTTCGTATTTATCGCTACCCGGACTGGTTGATTGATACTCGCAAGACCCTCTGCAACCAGTAAGACGCCAAAGAAATGAAAAATAAAACAATTTAAAACGGCTTTAAGTAACTTTAAACGTTGATCTTAAAGTTTAAAGTGGTTTAAAGTCGAGTGAAACTAGTTTATTTTTTCATTTTGTTACGTCTCATAGGTTGCAGCGAGCCCAGCGAGCATCAATCAATAAGTCCGGATAGTGATAAATATAAAAAAGAAAATTCACTTTAACTTTTTTTTAAAGTTAAAGTAAAAACACTTTAAGTTTAACACTTCACTTAAAGTTTTTAAAGTTAAAGTGCCACCCCTGATAACAACATTAACTCATTGATCAAATTGAACATGCACTTGAATTGATTATTGCTGCATACCTAAATAAAGAAAATATTGAAGTCATTTAATCAGACTGCAATTAACTTTTTATTAATAATTGTAATTTATCAACATAGATAAAATTATAATCCTATTTTATAAGTTACCACTTATTATTGAATTGATTATCGAGACACTTACACAGGTAAATAATTTGACAATGCGATCGGATTGGATTCGGCCAGACCCCACAGTATTCTGATAGAATCCCATCACATCTTATAAGGATTCGATAGGAATACGCTGAATGGCAGCCTTGAATAATCCGAATCACATCCCGAGGGTCGAAACTAATGGTGGCGTATTGGGATTTTTAGACCTCAATAGCAGAGGTGGGCTCATCGGAGGTTTTTTAAGTCACAAGTGAAGTCAAGTCACTAAAAATAATTTCACGTCAAGTCAAGTGAAGACAAGACAAGTCAGAATTCACAATGTTTTTAACCAAGTCAAGGCAAGTCATGGCAAGTAAAGTAAACCCATGCCAGGTCAAGTCATGTCAAGTCAAGTCATATCAAGTCAAGTCAAGACTAGACAAGTGAGAATTCAATTTTTTTTTAACCAAGTCAAGTTAAGACAAGACAAGTCAGAATTCAAAATTATTTTAACCGAGTCAAGTCAGGTCAAGTCAGGTCAGGTCATGTCCAGTCCAGTCAGGTCCAGTCTAGTCAGGTCATGTCCAGTCCAGTCAGGTCATGTCCAGTCTAGTCAGGTCATGTCCAGTCTAGTCAGGTCATGTCCAGTCTAGTCAGGTCATGTCCAGTCCAGTCAGGTCATGTCCAGTCCAGTCAGGTCATGTCCAGTCCAGTCAGGTCATATCCAGTCCAGTCAGGTCAAGCCCAGCCAGGTCAAGTCAAGTCAGGCTTGACTTGACTTCGACTTGGCCTTTTTTGACTTCACTTGCGCAGCTCTGCTCGATAACCCATTTCAAACTCTGATGAAAATTCAGATCGGAGTTGAAATAAAAAGTCTAACATTGCAGTCGTCGAGTATTTGATCGACCCCATTTCTGACCAATGGGAGCTCGGATCGAAAAAAATGATAACGGATTCAGATTCGCAGCCATCGATAACCTATTGCAGACTGTCATGAAAATTTTGAATGGTACTGAATTAAGAAATCTAGGTTAGCAGGGTGAGAAGTCTTGGGCCAGATCAAATCGGAAGCGATGGGATTCTGTTGTCGGTATTGTTCGGATTGAGAATGTCTCCGACAGAATCTGATGACTCGGTTTCGATGTGACTAGCGTATATTAGGTGTCGGTATCCGACGAATGACTTGAAGGAGCCGACTGGATTCCGACCGTCGAATCTTGTCGGATCTGTTTTTCGGAAGTTATCGGAGCACGATAATCGGACTTTATCGGAAGTTGTAGGATCTGATCTGATCCAACCGGATTCCGACCATAGAAATCCGATCGGATTCAATCGCCGGAATAGGTCGGATTGAGGAAGTGTCCGACAGAATCCGACTTCTCACTTTCGACCTGGGCACTTATGTGCAACTGTTTTTCGAAGAGCTGAAATAGCATTGTTTTCATCGATTAATTGCAGAAGACGAAGAATAAAGTGCACAATCTAAATGGAAGTGAAAGCGCACACCTTCATTGGTTGATGTTCGCTTGGTTTTTGAAGCAAACCATTGTAGACAGTGGTTTGAATAGTGATTAGATTGTGTGATTCGTCGACATCGTTTTTATTGAGTAGATGACGCTTTTCATTTTATTAACATTCGGTAGGAGTGATGAACAAAGATGTGGGTGCTTTTGAGGGTGTGTATTCAAAGAATAATCATAGCCACACTGATGAATACGCACAACCATAGCCCATCCAGACCCTGTGAGGACTTTGTACCTGAAGAGGTGCAAGAGTAAAAGACCATAAACTGATTAGTATTGGAATAGAGTATCTTCAGGGAGCCGTATAAGCGGTAAGAGTTCACTTGAAAGAAGTTCCCTCACTCATTAACAGCAGCACTTCTTTCCAAAGCTGAAGTAGGGAGTGTGTTTGAATCGTTCTGTGTGTATTTGAACATATTTATTCTTTAAATGCACACCAACATCCTCAGAAAGATCTGATATTTTGGATTTAGTTATTGTTTGACTAGACCTTTCATTTCAGATAGTTAAATCGGAAATCAAAATTTACTAGCAACCGGCTCCTAGTTAAGTTTCTAAATGATTCCACGGACCCTCTCTTAATATTCACTGAAATCAAGAATTTTGCAAGGTTCAGTCTCCAAAAAAAATGGATTGTCTGAGGGATGGACTTATGTGGCTTTGAAACGCCCACCGAATAATAGAAACTTATGGGTGTGGTTGTGTCATCAGAGTGATCTGATCTTCATAAACACCTATCCCCTCAACAACACCTTCATTTGCAGCGCACGCGTAACCTTGTATTGAATATGACGCTTTGTGCAATGGAGTGAATTGGAACAAACGAGAAAAAAGAAAAGAAATTATGTAGATTCCTGGAAGAAATAAGAGTATAGGTGGATTTAGGGAATTGAGCAAATTTCCCAAACTGAAGCTTTGAAAATTGTCGCATCTATACATTGAGTTATTTGCTGGATTATTTATTCCATCATTTGTCCATTATCGCTTTCCTATAGAAAAAGTAGATGCTTTTCGATATTTTCTGTTGTATCATTATAGTGGTATTTATATTGATATGGATAACGGTTGCTGCAAATCTCTGATTGAATTAGTACGTACTCCAGAACTTGTCGGCGCAACTGATATAGTCGCATTTCCAGAAACGAACCCGCTAGGAGTTACAAATGGTATTATGATTGCAACGGATAGGCACCCATTATTTGCTCAAATCATTGCAGCATTACTAAATTGGAATACTAATTTTATTATTAATTATTTTACAGTTTTACTTAGTGCAGGACCATCATTTTTAACCATTCAAACTTATTTATATGTAAAAGACGATGGAAATGTATGGATAATCAAAAACAAAATTTATTCTATCAATTACCCATACAGTTTCATATGGCGCACAAGAGGTTTCACATGGCATGGATCCGATGCTGTTATTATATTGCTCATTTATAATAGTTCAAAAATAATTTTACGTGCATTATTATTTCTTACACTTGTTTTGATCGTTTTAAGGATGTCCCGTTCATGTATAGTTCAGAAGACGTTTAAATGTGTTTATTAAAAGCTAAAAAGACACAGAAACCGTTACTTCTACAACTTTCTACTGAGAAGTTCATATAATAAACTATGTGACGTACCCTTCTGATCCTAGATTTCGTGATATAAAAACGTATTTTATGTTGATTTTTGGGATACCAATGAAAATTCTCCATTACGCCATCAAAGGTTGACTGTATGTCGTTGTTGATAGCAAATCAGTCGTACGAGTCACGTAAACTACGCGTGTTTAATTTTCTACATAGAAAGCGTTGATATTTCATCCAGGAGTGTAATAGTTTCGTTTGAGTTTATTGTGTATATGATGTTTAACCTTCCTTTAGCATTTGATTGATCTCCCCTTATAGATTGTCCTTGCTTCAATATCCTCCATTGTTCTTACTTTACTTTCTCTCCCTTGACTATGTATTCTTTTTTTTCATGCTCTATTCTTCTTTGCCATGGTTGCATATGTAACCATATGGTTTTTGATGTGAAAGATACAACTGTATGATATGAAGATATCGAATTAAGTGTAACTGCACCAGTATTAACCTTCCTCCTATCAGAAATCGCCAGTGTAGGTGTGTCAATATTCAAATAATCGCTGATCTTGCAAGTGTTTAGGCGTAGGTTCACAAGAGACTAAAGTTATCCCAGTCTAACTTAGTTATGCAATTATACACAATTCTTTATCACTTTATAGTTCCTTTACTCCCTTTAATTCTTTTACTCCGTCTATTTCCTTTAGGTCTTGTACAATCATTAATCTCTTTTGCTCCCGTAAGAGCTTTAGTTCCTTAAACGTCTCCAATAATATTTCTGTTTTAAAGCCTCTTCTCTTTTAAGTAGGTGCTTGACTCATGTTTGTTACTCATCAGTATTCATTTTATTAGGAAATTAACTACACGGTGAAAGTTTTTAGTTCTATTTTTTAGAAAGTCGACTTTAATAACCAAAAGCATTTTTAAACTTGTGCTATTCATTGATCGAATTTTAAATGCTCATAAAGTGCTTGATTTTCTACAAAAATGATTGGCAATGAGATTAGAAAATGAATAGAGAGTCAATGGAAAGTCAAACATGAAAGCAAACCTTTTGAAAAATGATTTGAACAATGACAGCTATGACGTCATTGTTCATTCATGCATATAAGTCAAACGATAACGATGTGCACTCATTATTTTCTTCTGCAACTGTAGTGAGTTGATGTATTAAATTTTATTAACCACCACGCCAGCCAATCCATTTTTGAATGCATTTAAATTAAAATTACTCCTTTATTATATTCGGCCAGTTGGTATCAATTGAATGTTTACGAATTGATGTCAATTAAAATTAATTACTTATTTTATTTGATGCATTTGTGTGTTCAACGTTTATGAATTCATGTAAAGTAAAGTTATTCATTTATTTTATTGGATGTATTTGTATGAATTTATTCTTTATGAATTTATTAAATATTATATTAAACATGTATTAATTTTATGTATACCGCAATACAATTTTTATGAAATTATTTGAATACAAATTAATTACTCATTTTATTGCATGCATTTTCCTTTGAAAACATAAGGCCTTAGCAGGCATTCAAATTTCTGGAAAATGCTCCAGGCGCTAAACACAATGCGGAATTATATGAGTGCCCACATGAATTCGAGGTCGACTTTCAAATTAAGAACTCAACTTTCTTATTTTTATCTTCTTGAATATAGTATTCTCAGGAAAGTAGAAATTCCTCTCAGAAACCTTATCGGCACTCCTAGAATAGCGTGTTCTATACTCTATAACTTACTTGCTGTTTTACAGTGTAAAGCACTAATCACCCTGTCACTTCAGTATAGAATAAATCCATTAGTACCAATTGTGGCTTTGTTAGCTCTACATATGTATAGAACGAAAGAGACAAACAGTATCACTGTTGTTATGTAACTGTGGCGATGAAAAAGTGACCTTCGCGGGACTCCAACCCACACCCCCTGCTATCCGGGCAGCTGTCATAGCCAATTAGACTAGAAGGCGCATCTAAATCATCGTTTAGCGTTAGTGGGATTCAAAACCGACGCTAACAGGTTTTCATAATTTTTTCTAGTGCGAGCTTCTAGGAAGACGCATAAATCAAAAAGCTGAAAAAAATTTCTGGAATTATATTTTTAGAGTGTAGAAAATGTATCATCTATATTTTTAACTTCCCATAACTCGTCTCTGAAATTTATACTTAGGCGCAGTATTGATGCATACAAATACGAAGCTAGTTTGAAAGAAGTGAATGTTTTATTATTCTTCCGAGTACGGATAAAAGTTTGGTCAATTTTCAGTGAGTGACAGCGTCTCAATGATACTCACTGATGCGTTAAGCAGTGAAAATTTTAGTCCTTACAGTCAATAGAAGTGAGCATGATTGAATTTAGATTTGACGGCAAATGAATTGATGTTACCAGTATTAGAAAGCTACGCTACAGTCAGTTTTCTAGTGTTTTCATAATAACTGCATATCCACAGGTGTGAATGTGATAACGTGAAGAGACTGTGTGCTATAATATCAGGGATGATGACTTTTTGCGTTTGTATGGATGTGTGACTGTAAGTGTACTAGTTTAAAATGTATAATTACCCAATCACATCTAACTTCCATACTCAATTCCAACCATATATGATGAAAGGGTACATACATCTGCAAGCATGTATATATTCTCTAGAACACGTAGTTATATAGCAAGGTTCCTTGCTTTCATATTTTCAATGAAAATATGCATTTGTACATATGCTGGTGCATAGTGCACTCAGTCCACATTAACGGAGAGGGAGGGAACAATTCATGTGCTAAGCAGAAGTTATAGGTGCAAACTTGGAAAAAATTTCACTAAGGCCGTAGTAGAATTTCTTTTTCTTTTTCTAGAAAGAGATATGGTAAATAATTAGTTACGATAATGAATATGCCAGTGTCTTTTGCTGCATTAATTTATCGGTTACAAATATTTTTACTATCCGTAACATTTCACAAACGAAAGCTATCATCTCGTTTTATTCCTTGGTCAGTATTACTGTTTTCTGCAACATCAGTTTTGGTATTGGAATTATATTATCAATATGGTCATTGTACCGTTAGTCAAGAATACTCAACTAAAACTATCAAATTAACCCATAAAGTGATGGATATGTTAGAAAATTTATCCATACCCTATTGGCCTGATTGTCAATCATTGTTAAATGTACTAAGAAATGAGACATTCAATATTTGGGATCATGATGTTGATTTATCTATTGAATGGCCTTTAATATCAAATGTTTTTCATTCAAAATTAAGTAACATTGATATATTGGTGAAAGAGATTAAAAAGTACGATTTTCAAGTTGCCTTTCTTCCAAATAGAAATTTATTGCAATTAACATTTCAAAATGATATTGCGAAATACAAATCGCACGTTGACATATGGTTATGGACTCGTAATTATTCACATGGTCATTACAGCAATAATTATGAAGATAAAAGAGATGAAAAAAAATTAGTTTTAGAACAAATTGATGCCAACATAAAATATAATTGTAGGTTATTATCTCATATTTACCCATTACAACCCTCCAGATGGTTGAACAGAAATATAATGATTCCATGTGATTCCCATACAATCTCATACAAAGAATACGGTGCATCTTATATGACATCTACTGTGTTTAGAGAAAATTGTAGGCATAATCTATTACTTGGTAGATGGATATGATAAAATTTAATCGGATACTGATTTCATTAAAAAAATATGTTTTTCTAATATTTTGCTTCAAATAAATAACGATCATAGATGAATAAGAATAAAATATACAGGCAATGACCACTGATTGAATATTTCTTCTAACTTAAGTGTAACGAATTTTAATTGAAGATATAGCTTATATCTTCTATTCGAGATGATGTGAAGGGTAACGACTCGTAAAAGAGTGTGACGGTATAAATAAGACCGTTGAATAGTACCCAAATAAGATAATTTATTAATACTTATTGTAAAACAAGCAAGAGACCAGCGCTCAGTTATAACAATTACACGTATGTATCTTTTTCTTGAATAATCCCACAATGCCCTTTGTATATACGCACACACTAAGAGAGTTATATAGAAGCAGAGAGAGAGCCCAGTGAAAAATATTCACTGATTTCAATCTGATTTTTCTGCACCATAATCAGAATTAAAATCGATTGATAATTTTGATTATCCTTGATCATAAGGTAACCATTACTTAATATTGTTACTTATCCCATGTGAAATTTTCTGATTGAAATCGGATTATTCTGCAGCAAAATCGAAATTAATAATCGACTTGTAATCTTGATTTTATTGCAGAATGAAGCAATTTCAATCGGAAAATTTCACATGGGATAAGTAACAATATTAAATAATGGTTACCTCATGATCAAGGATAATCAAAATTATCAATCGATTTTAATTCTGATTATGGTGCAGAAAAATCAAATTGAAATCAGTGAATATTTTTCACTGGGATGGAGAGAGTAGAGTAGAGAGACTAGCTAAAAAGAAAAGAGAAGAAAGAGAAAGAGTAAGCGTAAGAGATAGATGAGCTAGAGAGAAACAGAAGGAAGAGAGGATACGAAAACTACTATGTATCTCTCATGAATATTACGGGATGTCATTCGGAAGGACGTTCATCAGTTAACGTATGCTCAACTCAATGCATAGCAATATGTTACTGATCTGTGTCATAGAGAAGGACGTTCATTGATTATGGCTAATTCGATTAACCTATTCTATCTACTTAATATGGTCCTTGACCGCGTGTCATGGAAAAGAATGTTCATCATTTGTTACGCGCACAGGTATCCTGTCTTGCTAAGGGAATATATAGATTACTCTTATATCATGTAAAAGGACATCGATCGTTTAATGCGACCTGAATTTATCTTGTGATGTCAGAGTAATGTATTCTTGGCACATTAAGCCCATTTTCAGTAAAGAAGAGACGATAGATATATTTACTGTGAGTCATCATTCAAAACCATATTAAGAGAAATCTCTAGAAACATGAAATAAATTGAGATTTTTCAATTAAGCCTACGATTGATTCGCTTTTCAACCATATGGTTATGCATAAAAATGAAATTAAATCAGCTATTTTGTTGCCAAGAAGAGTATGCATCCGTTATCTACTTTTGTTCTTTTCAGGACTGCTTTCTTAGGATAAGAACTGTTGGCTTATGGCTTCAACTACTCTTTGACCCATTTGTCGTGAATATGTGTTAACGAAATGATTAGTATTAAAAATATTCAGAACCAATGTTCGAATTTTCTCTCTCACGATCCAGTAATTCTTGAGCACAATATAAAGATATATTTAAATGGACAGTGGTAAAGATTTGCCCTCGAATGACTTTTGTATATTAGAGTGTTTCAAAAAAGTACTCTTTCATTATCAAAAATAATCTGTGCTCTCTAATCTCCAATCTATATATATAATGTTCAGTGTCTGTCTGTATGTTTCTCTGTGTCGGAGGAAAGGTTAAAGATGAAAGTTTAAATGATAAGGATTCTAGAATTTCCTAGAGCTTAACAGATTTATACGCCGCTAACTGTCGATTTCTAGATTTTTCTCAAAATTTCAATGAGGAACTTATGAATAAGTTAAAGATCAGGGTTAAAGGTCGAAAGCTAAAAATGAAATCGGATGCTCCTATGTTCTTAAAAAGTTCTAGAAACATGTAGACTCTTCCAGAATGTTATAAAGGCATCAAGAATTTTATGTAATCTCTGATAATGATAGGGCACTTACTCGAATTTTCTAGCACATCCTAAAACCTCCAATGACCATGTGCTATACATGATCGAGAATGTTTTCGAAGGCTCACGGATAGGTTTCAATGGTATAAAGCTATAATGAGATAAGATTACAAGGGTATACGGTTGCGCGAGTACAAGGTCATAACGTGGTAAGGCTACAAGGTTATAATCTATTTATATACAATCCGATCCGTTAGATTTTCTATTATTGGATCAAGGCTAAAGTACTGATAGGAAACTTTGCAGGAAAACCAGTCGTGCAGTATACACGGGATCTCGCTAGTAAATATATAATGCTTTCAACGCAAGCCATATTGAGAAGAGCTTCTTGTAACATCTTATCATCGCAAATATGGAAAATGCTACAAGTGAAAATAAAAGCTTTTCGTTTGATACAATGAAATTGTTTTATTTATGCGTGAGTAATCTCTTCATTTTGATTATGAATTCTGTAAAATACAATGACATGTAAAACTAGAAAATCTAAATGTTCGTGATGATCTGTGGAGCACATTTGATCCAAGGTCGAGAGTTCTGACCATTGAATGTTGTCGTAACCGATACGATAATATGTCGGATTATGTCGGAAATAGTTGGTTTCTGCCTCGATCCGATCGGATTCTATCGGAACGAGCCCTAAATCCAGTGACCCGGAATCCGACGAACATCTGACTGGGAAAGGATCCCATCGGATCCGGTCAGTTCCGACGAATGGATCTGATAGGATCGCATCGGACCATACAAAAGAAAGAGCAGGAACCAATCGGATCAGATCGGATTTTCGACAGGTGTCTACACAATATCAAGGTTTCATCAACCATTATTTCTACATATTTAAATAAGAAATAATTCGAGAGACAATTCCAAATCCTAAAAATGGTACCTATGTTTTAACTGTACCGTTATATAAGACCAACATAGAAAAGCAGAAAACCTATCGTACGAGAAACGAATACTTCTAACGTCGTCTCTCCCATCAACGATATCAATCAGAAGCGGCATCCCATCGAAACTCCGTCTTGAGCATTCCGTTTCCATAATACCGCAGACAAAAGAAAATATTCTTATTTTTCGATATATCGCAAACATAGCGCTTTACGCGACAATCCCTCAACCCAACACAAAGCGAACAAAAGCTGATTTCATTTGATAAAAATTATACCTGCATATGATATAAAATTCGCTTAAACTCCGTACTAAATATACTGGATTTCAATGCACCAAATTTATCGAAGCAGTGCATATTCAGTCAACCTAAACACAAATCAAATCTATCAGTACTTTCAATTATCAGAACTTACCACACTAAAATAACTTGAATAGACCAAAACAGAAATGAAACATACACATGATCCGACCAAATAATTCTACCGTTTGTATGGATATTAAACCAACCTAAACAGATTAAAAAAATACATACGATTGAAATATATAACACTTGACATACTTGTATATCTCCAATAGATCTAAACGGAAAGCAAATATCTAGTTGATTGAAATAGAAAATATTACTCTATTTCTATACGTGGAATCGAACTAAACCGAAAGAGAATATGTAGTTCATTGAAATAGAAAGTACTTACCATAATTCTATAAGTGCAATCGATCTGAACAGATTAAAATTATGCAGATGATTCAAATAAATAATACTACCGATACTTCTCGATGTTGAATCAATCTAAACAGAAAGAAAATATATAGTTGACTGCGATAGAAAATACTTACCGCACTTCTATACGTGGAACCCTAGTCGAACATCTTGTAAGCAAGATCTTGAAATCTTGGGACGGGTAAGCAAGATCTTATCAAGATCTTGAAAAGATTTTTGAATTTATATATCTTGGTTGTATCAGATTTATCTGTACCTAAGATCTTCGCAAGATCATGGACAAGATACCGGCTACTATTATCTTCTCACAAGATCTTGAGTAAAACATAAAGCGACATCATTCGTATATTTAGATGCTGACTAGTAGCCATTCACCGTTCTGTTATGCTTATGCAGTCGTATATAAACAACATGATTGACCGTGGGAAACATACATTTTCAAAATATTTTTTTTCAATACTATTTCTCGATTATTAATTATTCGAGAACATGCTGATCTCGATCGATGATTGGGAGAGGATTGTCCTGAAGTGGTCTCACGGAGATCCAGCCAACGGAGAGTTAGTCAAGTTCCAAGATCTGACTTGCTTGAATTGTTTGGGAGAGTAAAAAAATTAAAAAACATATCTTAATACGTTTTTACAGAAAAAATTAAAAATGCGCTGCACGATAGGTTCGAACCAAGTTTTCAGAATGCTCCGTACATGGTGTCGCAGATCACGACACATGCAACACGTTTTATCTTAGTACGTATCCAAAATATTATAGATTCGTACCTAAGATCTTACACATCTGTACCCAAGATCTTACATATCTGTAACCAAGATCTGACACAGATGTACACAAGATCTGTAATAAGATCTTGGTACAAGATAATACGATTATCTTGTACCTAAATTTTCAAGATCTGTTCACTTATCTGTACCCAAGATCTTGGCCAAGATCTTGCTTACAAGATGTTCGACTAGGGAATAGATCTAAACAGAATGAAATGATGTAAATCTTTGAAATCGATAATAGGTACCATACTTCTATATTTCATCGATCTAAACAGACAGAAAATATGTAGTTCATTCAAATAGAAAATGCTTACAGTCGTTCTTGATGTTTAATCGGTCTAAACTGAAAGAAAGAAAGTAGTTGATTGAAATGAATATACTTACGATACTTCTAGATCTCGAATCGATCTAAACAGAAAGAAAATATATAGTTGACTCAAATAGAAAATGCTTTAGATACTTCTATACGTGCAATCGATCTAAACAGTATGAAATTATGTAGATGATTCAAATAGAAAACACATACCGTAGTTCTTGATGGTAAATAGGTCTAAACAGATAGAAAGCAAGTAGCTGATTCAAATTAATATTACTTATGTTACTTCTAGATCTCGAAAGCATCTAATTAAATAGAAAGGAAATTTGTACTGGATTGAAATAGAAAATACTAATCGCGCTTGTAGATGTCGCATGGGTGCAAAAAGAAAGAACGAAAGTAGTTGATTGAAATAAATAATACTAACGATACTGCTAGGTGTCGAATCGATCGAAAGAGAAAGACGATATATAGTTGACTGAAATAGAAAATACTTAGTGTAGTTCTTGATGTTGAATGAGTCTAAGCGGAACAGAATCAAGTGGATGATTGAAAGAATAATACTTACGGTACTTGTAGATGTTTAGTCGATCCAATTAGAAGTTGAAGATGACGCAGGAAATGTGTAAAACTTACGTTAATTATAGACGCTGGGGGTGTGGGTGTGGGCGTATTCTAAAACAACTTTTGAACATCCACGCTCACACCCAAACCCTCTTTCACATTATCAGTAAAACTTGAACTATCGTTGTTCAATGGCAGTAATATTCGACTTGATGAATAGATTGTGTTGTCATCACTGCATTTTACAGTGGGATTCACTAATTCTTTCTCAAAAGATCTCATTTATTGTCAGTATTCATTGCTGTCGGTGATCTCAATTGATTTCAACCCTCCCAGGGCAAACAATCAGATACTAAGATCTGAAAAGATTTTGCATCTGATCTTGTATGATCTTATAAGATCAGACGAAAAATCGTACGCAAAAATGTGGTCTCAGAAATCTGACATCTAGTCTTACTCTAAAATTCTTGACAGATCTTGTTCTTCTCTCAGATCTGATTATAAGATGATAGAGAATCTTATGCGACAGTAAGATCTTACAAGAATCTTACCATACGAATTGATGTAAGATATCGGAGACCACGATTTGTCGTACGATTCCACCTGATCATACAAGACTTAATGTCTGATTTTTTGACCTGGACTTGTTCAATAATATCAACACCCCATCCCAAAACATCTGACATAAGATCTTATGTTTTACATGCAAGATCTTGCATATGAACGATATCTTTCAAGAATCTGACAAAAAATCGTCGTCTCTGACATCTTACATCAGATCATACTATATTTTCCTCGAAAGATCTTACACTCACTTTATTTGTATTAATAACTTTAGTGATATTTTGAGAGGATAATTAATTTTATTGAAATACTACTATGGTATATCACATATAACAGAATCTTTCAAGAATCTTCTAATGCGATCCTACGTAAGAAGTCAGAGAAGACGATTTTGAGTACGTTTTCTCATCGGATCTTATAAGGTCAGATATGATCAGATAGAAGATCCTTGTAAGAACTTTTCATCAGATTGTTCGACCTGGGTTAGTGGATCATTCAGAGTTTTTCTGCACTTTTCGACTTCATCATTTTGTTGGAGAATATCTTCCTCTTTTCATGGCATTTAGATAACTCAACATGAAAGAACGTAGTTCTCTTTTACAATCTAACGTAGTTTTTTTCTAGAAACTAGCCCTTTAAAATTCAATGTATTCTTCAGCTATGATTCTTTTTACGATGGCAAGGTCTTGTCTTTTCTTACGGCTAACAATTATAACACCAGATTTTGAAACACAATTCATTGTTATGACAGAACGCAAGAAAATCTTGGAATTGAAAGGATTAATACGTATGATTCCACCTCCAAAGAAAATATTCATTGAGATAATGTTAACATTTGTGTGCATGAGAAATATCAAGCATAATTAAATCATCATCGTAGGTATTTCATGGCAAAGATTGGGACTCGTCGGATTTAATGGTTTTCTTTTGAATCCCCAATATCGATACTACTTGAATCGTACTGTTGTTCATTATGCAAAGCATTAAAAATTCATGAATATAAATCAATCAATCATGGTTAAATTCCAATGTATGTTAATGAGCCCAATATTATTCCAAATGATTGTGGTAATTTGTCTACGCATTTCAAATTGATACTTATAGTACTAATATTTCGTTAGAGATTTTTGAAAAACATGAATCGATTACAGAAGAGTTAGCAGTGCAGCCCACGGTACACAAACATTCTTCCATCTATGAAAAATGATTTATTTGAAATCCGCAGGTGCTTGCAGTAGTTAGGTTCCGCTATTGAGTAGCAAAGATATATAACGTAAGATATATGGCTCACACATACTTGTTTGTCCTTTTGAATACAGTGACTGCAGATAGATTTCCTAGAGATATGCTATCATGACATACGAGCACGCACCATAGCTCTTGTCAGGATCCCAGCGGACAGATTATTGGAGAAGGCAATCTCCTGTAGGATTTGCCAGAATCCTGTGATACATGCAAAACATTCTTTATGTCAAAATGCTGTCTTTTGTATTGCATACCATAGGTCTATTCGGTAATTTAGACGAAATATACTTTTATCAGTTCTTGTGATAGAGAAAATGAGCAAAGTAAATCATGTTTAGTGTTGATCTAAAAGTGCTGAAGAACGATAGTGACTTCGAATATTTTTAACACGATCTAGACTTTTGTAATTCTTCTGGAGGATTAATACCATAATCTGATTATTATATTTTCCTTAAATTTACACAGATGAAAGATCACTCATAACTAGAGAGAATCATAACTAGAGAGAATAGTTTTTAAAGATAAAGTTGTTCCGGTAACGGCTTTCGTTTTATGCATATCGATTAATTCGTGATGAAAAATAAGCGTGGATAAAATGTACGATGATGTTCAAACAGAAGACAAATCCATCAAGTGAACATTCTATATGAAAACAAATCTCATAATGGAATGATCTCTTGTGTTCGCCATACGAAAGGTTTCTACTCAAAACTTCCGAGAAATATTCAAAGAAAACCAACAAGGTTTCATAATTTGTTTAGTTCATGTTAGAAAATTCATAAGATAGAAATCATCTGTAGATGATTAGTGAAAAGCGGTAATGATTAAAGAAAGAAATATTCAATTAAGTCAATTGTTTGAAGATCATATTATTCACGTGCATTCGAAATAAATAATCAGATTTACCCAATTACCTGTAGTGACCTTACTAATGCTCAAGAAAGAATCTTTGTTTGCTCTCTTTTGCTACACTCTTGACTAGCTTCTGTTTAGAAGACAGTTCTAATGTAAAAGTATCTCATGTGGAATATAATTAACGCCTATATTTGAATAAAATGTTTTTTATCCATCGATATTTGATAAGATTTCGAATGAGTATGTCTTGTTTTTTATTCAACGTCGTTCGAAGTTTGCACTAGTGAAACTTGACGTATGTAGAAGGCAAGGACAAAAACATTTCCCCCCTGCCATTCAATCTGCAAGGCCTGTGTTTCGCATTTGCGTGACTGAAATCACATTGATATTTTCATATGCTTGTATTAACTATCTATTTGCGGCAGCCGCATTGTGGCTTACACCATTTTTTCTTTATTGAAACCTTGTTTCAAAATTATGATTAAGTGTTCAGAACAAGATTCTACCGATTGAGACTACTGCTGCTAGTTCTATCTCAACATGCTATGCATACGGAACCAAGATAGCTACCAAATACAGTAAAGTTTTTCTCTACAAGAGACTCTTCCATCAATTTTACAATATTCAAAATAAATCGAGCAGAAAAATTTATCGAAATTTTAGTTTTCAATCTTTAGATATAATAATATTTCGCATAAATAAATAATGCGTCAAAGGGATTTTATTATGAAGACTTTGTTAAGTCACAATTGAAGATTTCTCTCATCAACATGCCGTCTTTTATAATACTTGGACGAATGTTGTCAAGCAAACGTTCACAAAATTTTGAGAGCAACGAAACTATGGATTCCCATAAAACTGAGCTTCACTGTCTTAGAGACAGACATGCGAGTATGGTTCAATGCACCGTCAGTAGATTCATCCCAACAAGAATCCAATCTCAGAGTGTATGGTGAATTTCTATTTCACCAAAAAATTTGTATCGGAATTCTCATTGCGAAACAACATTCGATGCTTTAGGATTGCAATCCGATCGATCCAATTATAGAAATGAGACAACATCCGTTATATGGTTCCAGCCAATCTCCAATAATAACTTCAGGTACTCAATGTCATCGAAATAATGAACTACTATTCTCCTGTCAAATAAGATATTCATTCCTGAAAAAGAAATCCGATAGGCTTTCGCAGAATGTTCGCATCCGACCAGATTCAGTCGGATTCATGCACATCGATATCTACACTTTATTTAGACTCAAGATGATCCTTTCGACTTACCTGTAATAAAAAACGTTGCCTCTATGGCCTTATCCAAATCTGTCTATCTATCTCAATTATTCACCAACATATCCCACAACAGACTTTTCTTCATTGGTACATTAACCACTATTTATACTACCTCATTTGATTATTTAAATATTACTTCGCATTTATTCTAATTCCACTAGCAAAAGAATTAAATACTCTGCAGAGTTTAATTAATCGTGAAGAAGTTCGTATAAGCGTACTTAATTATTAAGTAGATACAGAAACATTTTGTCATAGAAGCGATGCAGAATGAAAAAAACGCCATTCTCGCTTTTCCTCCGTTGCATTCGAACTAGAGTAATTCATTCACTTCATTCACCTAATCAAAAATGATCATACCATACGATGGACGTATATTGCTCGCGATGCTGATCTTGGTCAGTGCGCTGGTAGTTATTGACACAGCACCCACAAGTAACAGCAAGAAAGCATCTGAGCCGGATGAGCATTTCGAGAAACGTCAGTTTAATGTCATTTCAAACCTATTTAAACCATCTTTGGGAAATGGTAAGGGAACATCCAATGGCTTTGGTGATGACCTTCTGAAAGGAGTTGTTGGTGGAGTATCCGGTGGCTTATCCAATGGTCTCACAAATGGAATTGGTAAGGGTGGATTCAGTGGCTTTGGTGATGACCTTCTGAAAGGAGTTGTTGGGGGTGTATCCGGTGGCTTTTCTAGTGGTCTTACGAATAGATTTGGTAAATAGGAATGCTGCTTTATGTTAAATTCATGAAATAATTCTGAAGATAATCTTTATATTTAACCAATGGTAATAAATAACATTAAAAGCTTTTGTCCAAAAAAAAAATAAAGAACACTAAAAATCTTTATCTTTAGAGAATGAAGAAAAAGAATACTCGATCTTCAACGTTTTATTATACAGATAAAATAAATGATAGTGGCTTTTTCTATTGAAACGTCAAGCACTAGGATTTATCCGATAGTTCAAAGGATAGTTTGATGCCTTAGATTGAAATTAGATACTAAGACAAGTTTTCTACACATAATTTTTCATGTATTGGTTTAGTGTTTTAGTAACACTAAATATTGAAGTGTTTATGATGATAAAACATAATAGTGATTTCCTTGTCGTATTTCAATACTAGTCATACATCTACTTATCTATTATGAGAAAATAGCTTTCTTTGTTCTTTATTTTCTAGTAAGTATTTCAAAATGAATGATTTCTTTGTCTTTGTCTCTCAAAAATGCAAGTTCTTCTATGTCACTTATCGTGGTCTTACAAGCATAAAGCATGCATTTCTATGTATTTTTAGTATAAAGATCAATAAATATAAATGAACAATCCTATTCATGATAGTGAGTTTGATGGCTTTGGCAATCATTTTCTCAAGGCCCTAGTAGAAATTTTCATAACGAATCCCCGTAAACCCACAACAGTAAATCCTCGGGATTTATTCTGAACTCTCAGTGAAATAGGGAGCGTTTCAGATCGTGTCTGGAAAATTGCAGAGATGTCTCATTGATTAATAAATACCTGAAAACACCAAAAGGGATGTAGTTTCTTTGGTGTGCAGTAGAAGTGTCGGAGGGGAAAATGTTCGAAAAGTATAGAAAAGGAGAAAAGTCAAAACACAAATTTTGGTATGAAAAAATATCTCAATTAAAAATGAACGAAACAGTGATGTTTCCATTAAGTGGCTGATCTAAACACGAATAGAATAATAGATCTTTTCTTTCCCTATAATTGTACTACCCAGATCGAGATGTGAGGACAGGTCCCTGCGGGAAAACACCAGAAATCATCAGGACAGTTCCGTACTAATGCCGGCCACAATACTACCTCTGAGTTCCGGTGACTTCCTGAGTTTTACTGCAAGATACGATAATTTTTCCACGTCTTTCCTATCGATTCTTGAAGTATCCCGAGGCTCAAACGATCGACCTGGGTAGTCTAGATTTTTCATCACTAGTAATAGCGATAGTTACTGCTTGATATAAATTAAGTAAATAATCCCTACAAAGAGTAAATATTCAACTTAAGTTCTGAAGATGAAGGTTTCAATGCGAGTGTTGATAGGTTCTTTCTAAACTACATCCACACCCACACCCTCAAATTTTACATCTAATGAGGTGTCATTGTCACTTAGAAGTTTTTTGCAGAAATTTGTTGTTTAAAAAGTTTAAAATACGACTTTCAAAGTCTTTTGGACCTGGTTTTCGTTGGTAAAGTGCTTCTTTTTAAAATCAAACATCAAATTCGTAATCAATGTAAAAAGTACCCCTCACGTATAGAACGAATTCTGATCTGCTGCATTCGAAAAACATTTTTCGAATGCAGGGTTAGGGAAATGTCGCCTTACCTTGACAAGCCACTTAATCCAGGTAGATTTTCTCACTCCATTTCAACATCAATCGAATAGTAGTTGTACGAAGAAAATACAATTTTGGCAGGAAAATCAAGCTCGAACTTCTGTTCACATCAGCAGTTCTACAGATTTGTCGAAAAAAGTATTTGAAAATAATGATTGTTAGATGCGATTCTCTTTAAATATGTATACGTATATATATATATATATATAAATATTATTTTATATAAATAGTGATGATCATAAAAAACAAATAAAATTAACTAAACAAGAAAGAAGAAATCTAGTCCTTTTTTTTTCTTTCTTTAACAGCGAGATTCACTATAAGTCATTATTATTTTATCGTGAATAAAATTAATATAAAATAAAATTGCCGTAAAAAGATGCTTTTTCACTTTCTTTTAAATGTGAATATTATT
Source organism: Rotaria macrura (assembly GCA_900239685.1). Classification (NCBI taxonomy): domain Eukaryota; kingdom Metazoa; phylum Rotifera; class Eurotatoria; order Philodinida; family Philodinidae; genus Rotaria; species Rotaria macrura. The sequence goes on from OENT01000612.1 coordinate 51,752, forward strand.
TTGTTGAATTCAACCAACGCTATAAAATAGAAAGGAAATGAATTGAAACACTCTAATATCTAAACGATATACCGATTGACGAAGTTTTTCATGTTCGATTATTGATGATTTTTCATTGTCATTATAACGGAGAACTGCACAAATGACCTTCGCCATCGTCTAAGAGAGACAAGAAAAAAACATGCTTGTTCTTTGACACTAGAACACAAATTCAACATACTAATGGATCAGTTCCTGTCATGTAAGCAAGTACAATTTGTTTTAAATAATCCATTTCAGCCGGTTCGAATACAAATGAATGCTGACTATCATTGGTCAGATTTAGATCTACTTCTGAAAACGATATCGGTGATTGGAGATAAAAAAACATTTTTTTTTATAATAGCTACCTTCAACTGTGGTTTGAGAGGAATGCTCGGTTGTTCTATAGAAATGCAATCATTTATTTCTTGATTGTTCTTGTTCAAATCAATTCGTTATCAACTTACGGAATCATTTGTTTAGTAAGTTTTTGAATTTGACTTTGTAGATCTTGTATAATTCGATGATAGTCTAGCTGCTTTTCCTTGGAAATCCAAATTATTCATTCATTCTTTTCAAATGAATAAAAAATCAAACAAACTTTTAATTGTTCTTGCATTTTTGACATGTGAGCTTCAGCTATGAATGCTCGATTTTCAGCATCACTTGCTCGTTTTTCTGAATCATTGATTAGATTATGTTCATTCTTTTTATGCGTATCTGATGAAGTAGAGAAAAACGAAGCAGATAGTTCAATGAAATAAATATGTCAATATTCATTTTTGAATTTACGAATAATATCCATGATTTTTTGATTATAATTGTGTTCACTCTCTTCAATTTTATTGCTCATTTCTTTTGCCATTGCTTTTAATTTCGTATTGTATTCTGCTTCTTGCTCTTTTAATCTTTGTTCGTATTCTTGAGAAATTTTCTCTATTTGAGCTTCTAAATAAAATATAAAATCCTACATAAGAAAAAAGATATATATGTTAAACATACGAATTTTACCTGTATCGTTAGAATTTGTTTGCTCATCATTGGTAATCGATTCTTTCATTTTTTGTAATGCTTTACGTAGTTTACTTGCATTTTCTTGCGTTTGTTGTAGAGTGAATTCGATTTCTTGAAGTTTTTCATCACGTTCCTTGATTTGTCGATCTTTTTCATTGATATCTTGTTGAAAATTAAATTTTTCATCATCGTATATATCGATCCGATGAGTATTTTCTTCATTTGTATTTATCAAAGATATGATTTCTTGTTTTAATGTATCAATTTCATTCTGATAAGAATCACGTTCAGTCTTAAAAGAAAAATGATGCATTTATTTGATGATGAAAAAATAGATCTTATCTTATAGATCAGAGACACAGTGGAGACACTAGCCGAAAAATACTGCAACCTCACCTTATCATAATTCTATTCTATGCACGTTTTTCAGCATAAAATATGTTACGCGATCGTACGCTTCAGAATCAAATGTCAACAAAAAAGTTGTCTTCAAGGATAAGGATCTCTTAGTGATGGAATTATTTTCGTTCCTGTAACTCTTTGTATGTCAACGGTGCTAGTATCTAAGGCATAGCCACTTCAGTACGAATCTCTTTCAAATAACATTGTCTAAATTAGTCTTTCATCTAAACAGTAACTGTTTCAATTTTTTATGGTACATGACAGACTCGATTTCACATGCTTTTCGGCTGCATCATAAAACTAGAGAAATGAAAAATACGCATTTAGACATCTGGTGATTTTAGAAGATGATGCACATACCTCATTTGCAACTATAGTGCATTTATATGGACCCCCAAAGAACTAGCAGTAAAGGAACATATCTCGTGTTTTAATTTTTCTATCAATTGACGAAATAACATTTTCAGTGTTCTCGCTTCCATTTCCTTTGTTTATGCATCATTCGATTGAGAACATCGATGAAGTAAGAGAATTCCTGCCGACAAAGTTCTCTTCAAGACTTAGAGTCAGCTTCCTCATTTTCTCCAGTAAAAACTACATTAAAAAGAAATATTTGTAGCTCCATTGAGAAACTCTTAGAGGACTGAAATTCTCTTTAAGGTTAGTTTTAAAAGCTCCCTATACACTTTGTAACTCTCACCACGTTTTAAAAAGCCGATAAGATTTTCCTTATTGATAGAACAGTTCTGTAACTTAGGAAGAGAGGACAACAAAACTGTAAGACTGTTCAAGTATACAGAGAGCCCGTAAAACTACTTCAAAAAAGAATTTCAGCTCTCTAAGAGTTTCTGACTGAACTGTAAATATTTCATTTTATTCTAGTTTTTACTCTAAAAATGAGGAAGCTGATCGTAACTCGTGAAGAAAACGCCATCGAAAGAAACCCTTTTACCTAATCAATGTTCCACATCAAATGATAGATAAATGAATGAAATCGAAGCGAGACAATTGTGAATATTTTCGGATCTAGTTTTTAAACGTTTCTCTTCGGTGTAGACCGATCTTGAGAAAAATTGAAATATAATATTAGACTGTGTAAATAGTTTCACATCCTTCAAATGTACGGAATCGTCTGAATGAATTAAAACTATTCCCTAAAACTTGAGGATTATATTATGATGACTGTCGAAGTACTAATTCTTTTTTCGAACAAACCTGAAATTCTTTGATCTGTTGTTCAAACTTAAGTTCACTATCATTTGAAGTTGCCTCAATGATTTTCATCTGTTGACGGATACCATCTATTTCTTTTTCAAGGTTTACTTTCTCAGAAAGAATTTGATTTAATTTAATTTCTAATTGAGAATATTCTTCAGTTTGTTGCTGTCGAAGTTTATTATTGAGAATTTCTTGCTCATCGAACTTTGTTTTATATATTGATAATTGTTCATTTTTTTCATTAAGTTCAGTAGTTTGATTAATTAGTTTCTGTTGAAGATGATCAATTTTTTCTTGTACTTCATTAATGACAGATTTTTCTCTATTGAGTTCACATCTAAGTTCTTCGATTATTCGTTCATGGTCTTTATTTAATTGATCGATTTGTGACTGGTTAGTTTGCTTGAGCATATCAATCTATCCAATAAAAATGAATTAATAAACAATAAAATGTTACAATGATAAGAAGTTAACAGATGTTTCTATGGCATTACGGAATCAATAGATTACGTCTAATTATAGTACTCTATAAAACTTGATCAAAGATTATCGACAAAACACAGTCTAAGAGCTTGGTCTATGGGTAAAACATGAAAGTCACCAATGAACATTCATTGGCCGTTTTAGCCCATTCAAAATATTGTATTAGTTTTATCTGCATTGATAAATTTGGCAGCATGTTGAGTGTTATCTAACTATTCGAAGATGCCAACGTGTAGAGGGTGTCTTTGACTGGATCAGTTTGTTTCTTATGCTCTTTTTGGTTGAAATTGTTAATAATAGATTTTTTTATTAAAAGGCGGTGATAAAGAATTAATCAAATCATAGAGCACGTATATGATTGTAAAGCAAGACCTCCTGTATTCAATAGAGTAGGTATTCTCAAGTTTCACCAGTACGGTTGAAAGAATTCGAAAGAACCCTATATTATCGAACAGATGCTGTTTTCGTTTAAAAAGTCTACATATGTCCTATTAAAAGATCAAAGGATACCATGGATTGTTTACTCCCCGTTGGCCAAGCTATGGATTGTTTAATTAGCCTATATTTTGAATAGTTTCTTCGACTCTAGTCTTTGGTTTCTATATTTTTTGAAATCTTTGTATCAGACAAAAGATTTTGTTGGAAACTTGTAATTTTCTTATACAGAAACTATTCTAGCTACAATCAACAAGTAGAGGTAAATCCAGGACCTAATCGGAATAATAATTTATTGAAAGTATTCAGAGATTTTACCTAGACAAGTCGACAGTATGTATAGCTAACCTAATTATTGTGCTTGAAAGGAAGTACATGAGAATAGATTCGACCCTTTAAAAATGTCTTCGTTTTCATGAAATAGAATATCACTGCTGAAATCATTATCCTCTCAAAACTTTTGTCTACATCTACGAAGACAATACCATTTTCTCTTTCTGTTCTAATAATTGTCGATCGTTACATTGAGCTGTTTCAAAACTCTGTTGTAATTGTTCTCGTTGTTGAATAGCAGAATTTACATCATGAATCGTTGCATGAAGTTGAACAATAGTATTTTGTTTATCTTCCAAGTGAGTTTCAATATTTTTTATCGATAACATTTTCTCATCAAGTTCATTTTGTAATTTTTTCATTGTGACTTCATATTCTCCTTTTAACATTTCGAATTGTTCTATTTGTTGGATCGATTGTTGATATTGTTGTTTTAATGAATCATATTCATCGGTTAGTTCTTGTCGAGATTGATTTGATTGAGATTTTAATTTTTCTAATTCTGTTTCAAGTTGTAGAATTAGAGAATTTTTTTCCTTTAATTCTTCCGAGTATTGATTCGATTTAGTCGTTTGTTCATTCAAGTCATGTTGATGCTCATCGATTTGTTCGGATAAATCTTTGATTTTATCTTGCATAGCTTTAATTTTAACTTTTTGTTCATCTTCATACAATGATAGTTGTTCTTGTCGAGTATTTTCAAATTCAATTTTTAAATTTTCAATCATAATTTTATGTTGATTTTGAATATCTTCATTTAGAGTTTTTAATTGATTTTGTTCTTCGCGTAATTCTTTTAATTGATTATCCAGTTCAGTTTGATGTTGAATTTTAAGAGTTGTAAGTTTTTCAGTTAATTCAGAATAATTGGCTAAAGCTTCACTGCAATCATCTTGTAATTTACTCACATTTGCTTTTGGTTCATCTGTGTTCTCATCTAATATAAAACAAAAGCTTCTAAGATTCATCTAAATCTTTGTATATTTTCATAATGCATTATTCATCATTATTACAATACAAAATCTTCAAAGAATATTCATCCAATAACAATAATTTAAACAACGAATTTAGGAGTTGATGATCTCTATGCTTAATGAATATGAAGATCAGAGATGAACAGTTCTGTTATCTTCAATTTTACTCAGACTTTCAAAAGTTCCGCTCCAACTATGAAGATGGGATCACTCATCTCTGTTGAAGATTCACTTCTAATTTCCCCTTTTAACCGATCATTGATTGAGTCAATCGTCATGTAATGGCGTGACTGCGTAAAATAAAAATATTTATATTTCAGAATAGCTAACTTTCCTAGATCTACTTTTTATATGCTGCGTCACTGAATAGTTCGTCGACAGTATCTTAGATCATCGAGTAGGTATTTTTTAAAAGAAATTATTTGAAAACTTATTTTGCTTCAAAAGAGATTATTGAAAAAGAAAACAATGTTTGTAGACAATTATGCTTAGATGAAGGTGTGTGCATGTTATTGATACTTTCTGTTCCCTCGCCATTGATGGATCTTCTATTATCTCGAAAACATGATTATATTGTCTTTTGACTCTTTCATTTTATTACTAATAACGAACAAATTTAATGTTCTCTCATATAGTACGTTGACATAAAGAATTTCAATTAGAGCTTTCCTTTTCACTTTTTAGTACGTGTCGACAAATACAACAAACATGTACCCACAGATGTTTGTGTCAATATCTAACTAATGAAAAGGTACTTAAATGTTCATATATACCATTGGAATGATATCTCATTGTGGCTGAAGTAATATCATCCTTCCTTGTATCATGTTAGTTAGTTCTGTTAGTCAAGTCAAATTTTAATACAAAGCATACTGCCACATCTTCTTCATGTTGTCGTGTTTTTAAAGTTTTTCAGTTTATTTTCTTTCATTCGATATGATACTATCATATCGGAAATATTTTCTTTATAGTCAACTGTTCGAATGAATGATTTTCAGTATTAGCAAATGTTCGCTTAAATTCCCGTAATTAAATGATTCGCATAGATCTTAACCTGTATGTTCGTGCTGTTGTATTCGTTGATATTTATCTTTATACATCGTTCGTTCATGAGCTGTTTCATCAAATAATGATTGAAGAGTATCTTTCGCTTGTTTAGTTTGATGTAATTCATTTGTTAAATTTTCATATTCAATTTTGAGACTATCATAAGATTTTACATGTTGTTCATTTTCTGTTGAAAAATTTTCTTTAAGTTGTTCAATTTGTTGTTTATATTTAATTATTGTATCTTGAAATTCTCTATTTGATATTTCAAAAGTTAATTTCTCATTGATGGTTATTTCTAATTGACTTGATGTTTCTTTAAATTGAATTAATAAATCTTCATATTTTTGTTTGAATTCATTTCGTTCTTGTGTTATTCTATCATTTAAATCGGATTCAACATTCGATTGTTTGACTGATTCGAGATTAGTTTCAAGCTGTCGAATACGAAGACGTGCCGATTCTAATTCTTCTTGTAAATGTTCTTTATCATGTAATAAAACACTTATGTCTGAATTGTACTGTTGATTAACTTCGCCTGATGTTTCTTCAGACGGATGAACCTAGAATGAAAAAATATAAATTCATCTATTGAATTTTTTCTTTAATTATCAAATCGTTACTTTGATCATCGTTTCGGTAAAGTTCGACTTTTCATTTAATTTTTGTCTAAGATCATCACGTTCTTTGACTAAATCAACATGTTTTTCTTGATGAGTTTTTATGGCTTCTTTACATCGAGTAAGTAATGTTTCAAGTTTAACATTCTATAGAGAAAAAAGAAATACCTAAATCGATTATTATGAATATGTAATGAAAAAGTGATCGATCAATTTAATGTCAGTAGAGTACAATGAATAGAAGGGTATGTCTACATTCTCTATTGAGTAGCTTGTCACCTTTTGATGATGATTGTATTGATTAAGTAGTTTACCTTAGATGGATCACTTACTCTAAAGTGGTATTAATTCTACAAGAAGAATCCTTTCCAATTTAATTATCTCAGATAGAGTTGTAACTTTCGAAAGTGTATAAATTTGAATTAGGTAAAAATTAATATCGAATACAAAAAATTCATTTTCGATTTATGAAACACGTGATAATACATTCTATGTAGTTTAAGCTAATGGAAAATATAAGAATCCTTCAATCAATTTCACTTTTCATCTGGATGCAGTTCTTCAGTTCATTCATGTAACTATATCTTCAACGTATGTTGGATTCGAAATCAAGCTAAGCATTGTGTTTTATTTCAAGGTATTCATTCACACTAGACTTTTTTTCATCTAATCTGACAAAGGGAGTTTTTGAAATTAATACATTGTGAATACTGTGGACATAAAATATCAGGTTTTCAGAGTATTGACCTTGTTTATCGGGGCTACAGGAATTTCGGCCCACCCTTACTATTGAACTAGTTGATCTCACTAAACATACTTGGTAGTTTTAATTAATTATTGAACGACGTACTGCTCGGCAGATTGATTAAGTTTAGGATTCCAGCCACTAATCGAATAGTGACCAAATCTAGCTGAAGCATATCGACTAAGGAATTCGTGCAGTATTTCTGCATCTATAGATGCAGAATGGTATTGTCACAGGTACCATTGCTCATTAGTACTTTCCTGCAGTGATATGACTTTAATTTATCTCGCAAAACACTGTTTTGTCCTACTGTGCACTGGGTTGTTCTGCCCAGCAGTACGTCGTTCTGCCGAGCAGTACGCCGTTCAATAATTAATTAAAACTACAAAGTATCTTTAGTGAGATCAACCAGTTCAATCATAAAGGTGGGCCAAAAGTTCTACAGGAATTTCGGCCCGTTCAATCCGGTCCGAAAAATTTCCAGACTTTCGCCCGGGGCCCAAAGTGCGGGCCGAAATTCCGGTTTCCCGTTTATCGTAGTTCTGTACTCATTCATAAAACAGAAGACCACCGTCGATACACAAGAAAAATTTCGCATAGAGTACTAGGAAAGCTAAATAAATTTTTGCAAAGACTTTCCGTAGAAATCTGGCGCATTCTCTGTACAAAGACTTTCTTCTTCGTAAAAAGACTTGTCTGGTCTCTACTAAAACTGCCGGCTTGAATCACCCAATAAAATCTTTTTCAAATAGACTCAGTTGCTAAGACAAATCTCAGGCAAGGAAAAACCACTATAGAGAGTCATCGTTTGAAGAGCGACGAGAATATTCATAATACTAGACTGTGACATTGAATTCTGGGAACGAGTTAACCACTATACTGACTTTTGCTATAGGAGTAAACATCTCATGTAGTCAAAGATGAGTATTTTAGAAATTCGGAATGGATAACTGTTCGAATCGTTTGCTCAAGTCCTGTGAATTTCGTAACTTGTAGAAAAGAACACGTACAGATTAGCATTTATTCAATGTATTCGACTCTTGTAAGTCAGAGTTTAATTTCAGTTGGACTTGTTGATCGCTACATTCAATGCAGTCAGTTTGATGTATCCGAAATTATGAATCTATGTCATAAGTACCGAATATTTCCGAACGTTCTTTCTAGATGCCTCTTTAACTTTGCACGCATGAAAAAGTTCCGATAGTTTCATGTGAAAGTTTTCGATCATTTTCATTTCGAATATCAATTTCGATGATAGTTCTGACACGAACCCACAGGACTAGTTCAACTGCAACATATGATGAGTAATCTAACCTTTTCACGAAGATTTTGAATTTCTTCTTCATCGATTTGAAGACGATCGTTTTGTACTGTAAACTAAAATTATGAAAAAAAAACTGAACTTCTTAGTGTTATTGTAAAATCAAAATCAAACTTGTTGAGAAAGTTCTTCGATTTTATTATCACGCAATGCTATTTCATTTTTATATGAATTTTCAAGTTGTTCTTTAACTTTTCGATCATGTTTAATTCGTTCACGTAATTCTGTTTGTCGTTTTATCGATGTATCTTGATGTTGTTGTAAAATATTCTGAAGTAAAACAAATCAGTTTGTGATTATTTCTTGCCTTTTCTTTTTTTTTACTTTAACATGATCTTTTTCACGTTCAACTTCATTGTAAGCATTTTTTAATTGATCATATTTATTTTTATACACAACGAGTAATTTTTGAATTTTCTATAAAAAAAAGAAACGTTCGAACTATTCAAGAATAATTCATCACGAAAGCATACACTATTTGTTTCATGATCACTTTCATCACCACCAAGCTCAGATTCAACATCGGATGGTGGCATAAAATAACGTGTCGGCGACACATAATTGTTATTGGTGGCAAGTGCTGTTTGACTAATATCACTACAAGCTGAATTTATTCGAGATCGATTATTGTCCTTAAAAAATGAAACAGAATTACATTCGTTGAATAAAAGAAAATATTTGGTCTCTGTTTCTTTTACATGATTGTCATCATGACTTGTAGTCGTAGATGTACGAACACCGGAATCTCTTGATGATGAAGTCTAATTATATGATTTAAAACAAAAACATAGTATTACTCATATTAATCATTGTAAGAAACATACGATATCAGTTGATAATATATTTGAAAATAATGTTTGATTTGTTTTACTAACTTGCGTAGATATTTTTTCTTTTAAATTTTTAAACATGATCAAAACGAATGACAGAAATTAATCTTGTTAGGTTAAATGAATGTCTTCGTTTCTTGACAATTGCCTCATACATGCAATTAGATTGACGTTGAGTAGATGGCGCTCTAAACCATTCTTTGAATCCTAATAAAATCTTAAAAGATTTTCAAATCGATATCAATCATTTAAAATCATATGTAAACTTAAAGTTCATATAAATATGTATATATATTTAGAATGCATCGATAGTTGTGGCATCTATCATATGGCTTGATTACTCCAATAAAATCGGTAAACAAGTTGAAAAAACAGCTGTATATCAATCTATGTATTAATTTGCATAGTACATTTTATTGTCTATGCAATAAAGAAAATGATATCGAATGTTAATGATACATTTTTAAACGAATATAACTCATCTATAGAATCACATTCATTTGAACCAAGTTATCTTTCGCAATATTCTCCTGAATCATCGGTTGCAACACATTTTGACATGGCGAATTCAGATGATTGGATGCTTGCCTATTCAACTATAAAAAATTCTGTTGTACAAATTGAACGTATCAATAATGATGATTTATTACATTTAACAAATAATAATCATCAACAACTTTCTCTTCATGATAGTCCACGTGTACGTGGACCGAAATCCACACGATTTACATGTCCTATATGTGGTTTAATAACTGTATCGATGGAACGTTTACAAAAACATGTTAATCAACATGGACAAATTCTTCATCTAGAAACATATAAATTTGAACGAAAATTATCATCATTAATATGTGAAAAATGTAAAGGAACATTTTCATCAACATATGCATTACGAAAACATCAACGTGTTCATACACGAGGTTTGTCTTTACTTTTTTCAATCATGTACAGTTTTATTTTTGCATCTATTTATTTAAAATTTAGATAAACCATTTTCATGTGATTTTTGTGGTTCAAAATTTTCACAATGGGGAAATTTACGACATCATATACAAAGACATCTAGGCATAAGTCCATATGCATGTCCATATTGTAAAAAGACTTTTATTGCACCATGTAAACTTGAAGTACATATACGTGGTCATCTCGATGAACGACCCTATGTATGTGATCGATGTCAAGCAACATTTCGTTGTAATGATGATCTACGTAAACATTTAATTATTCATGCTGATTATAAGGTGGTATATTTAAGTAAAAATCTAGTCATCGATTGAGAATATTTTATTTTCTAGCCATTTGTTTGTTGGCTATGTACAAAACCATTCTTTCATGCATCAAAATTACGTATGCATATGAAAGAAAAACATGATTTAAATATAATTATTAAAAAAAAAGATGTCTTAGAAGCTGGCATTGAATATGAGATAACAGTTCTTGATGAAGAAATAAAAGACATTTTATCGGATGAACAATCAACAAAAATGTTATATGAACCAATAATTCATTCTGATACAAATGAATTATCACATACAATCGATGATAATATTGGAAATTTTCAATTGTTAAATGAATTAAATGTTAATGATATTGAATCATTTGTTAAATCCAATCCATTCGTCTTATCAGATACTGATTTAAGAACATGTAGTCAACCCAATCATCAAAATCATTTTGATGATTTTAAATTAATTGATTTTCCGGTTATGTAAACAAAGAAAAAAAAAAGACGTCTAACAATAGAAATAAAAATTCTTTTTTTTTTTTGATAGAGTTTATAGTGTATGTTCGATTGAACGAATCAATGATGTTCTTTTTTTNTTTTTTTATACTGAAAAACTTTTAGAAATTCTAGCTAGAATATTTCGTTCGTGTCAGTATGCTTTTCTTCTCAATTTATGTTTATGTTATTCAATGTTGAGCAGACTATAATTAAATAGTATTCTTTCTTCGTGCTGTAACTATTTAGAATTCTACGGGATAGCATCAACAGAAAAGATCTCTATTGTTGAATGAAAACTTGATTAGAACGAATGTAACTTGAGAAGAAACGTCTGGTGACACGATCGTATTTATACTTTGAGTACTACTTAAACCTAACTGTTCAACAAGAGAATCAACTTAGATGTCGCTTTTTGAACTCAATAGAGTTCTAATATTAATGAGAACTACGGTACTAGTTTTTTTACTATTTGAATGAAAAGCGAAACATAGCTGATTTATTTAGACTAAGTATTCATCAAGTGGGTAAGTTTTTGTTGTTTTTCTAAAAAGTCTTCTGTATTAGTCAAAAGTTTTTAATTTATGAAGTTCACAGTGAAGATGTTTCTCGGATTCCATTTAGATGAATGTGGGCGTGGGGGATGGAATCTAAAAAATCAGAGAAAGAATCTGTAAATTTTCAAAATTAGAAACTACCCTCATACAATCGTTGTCCGCCCGCCTTCATAAATTAATAATTTTTAATTTTGCACATATTTCCTTTTATGAAAATTTCATACTTTTGAGTTTGAATTGAAGAATGTGACGTTCGAGATGGGAGACCTTCCCAAAATTTCTAGATTATCTAAAAGTAAAACAATCATTCTTGTGACAAGATGTCAACAATACAGTTACATGGTCACGGTCACCCGTGACTAAATAGAGGTCATTCGGAAATAGTATTAGTGTCGATTGTTTGTTTTCTTTTTCTAAGATTTGACTTACCCTTGATGATGTTTAGAAGACTTTCAAGATCCATTGGTATCAATGACTTCTAGGTATGATCATGACTGTGACCCAAAAATCATGGTCACACTGATATCTATCCACAAGGTTTCATGTTCGGTTCTTAGTACTAATCGTCATAGAATGATATTGGATAGATTATAAACGACTATTTATTTCTGATCACATGTTGACTTACTATTGACTTTGCTGATGGAAATAAATTCACAGTATAGGATAGAATTATTTGGATCATTGCAATTTTACGCTCTATAAATGATAGTGATGTTACACAAATCTATCAAAACATGTAATTAACATCAAAATATTGAATCAATTGAAATTCAGACATACGGAGGATGAAAGATTTTTTTTTCTTTTTATTAATTCTATCGGAATCATGAAAAATGAATTCCTATGAAGATATTTTTCCTCTTCTAGATATGTCTGAATTGACAATTAGTTCAACGAATTGGCTCGCTATATCCTTACGAAATGATACTGGCATAGTATTGAATTTAAATGATACACAACAATGGCAATATATTAAACCAGTTATCAAACTTGATAATCCACCAAAAGAAACGACGACAGAAAACAATAATCAACAACAAACGAAAAGCAATGATGATGACGATGATCCGAATGAATTAAATCGTAATTTAATTAAATTTACACCCGATGGACAAAAATTAATTATCAATGGACAAAATAAACAAATCTATGTGTACATATCATCATACGATGATAGTACAAAAACATATTGGCAATTGCAACGTATAATAACAATAAAGAAACGTGCATCGGCATTAGATTTAACAAATGAATTTTTACTTATTGCTGACAAAAGTGGTGATGTTTATAAAACTGATCTATTAATTGATACGAATATTGTTCTTACATCTGATGATTGTATTATGGGACATTTATCTATGCTACTTGATATTGTTTATATGTCAATGATTAATAATCAACAATTCATATTAACAGCTGATCGTGATGAAAAAATTCGCTTAAGTCATTATCCAAATGCCTATAATATTCAAGGTTATTGCCTTGGTCACATAGAATTTGTTTCACATGTTAAATTAATTGATCAAAATCATATTCTATCAGCATCAGGCGATGGTTAGAAACTCTTTGTTTTTTACTTTTTTTTATTATCTTTGATCGATTGAATATTTGTTTTTCTCTTCTTTCAAAAGGTACAATACGTCTTTGGCATTTACCTGATTGTAAACAATTACATTCATTTTCAACGAAAACATTTCTATCATCATTTAAATCGATATTCTATGGTTCATCATCATCGAATACTGATGATCATGAATTATCTTTAGATTCGTCATCGATTAATTATTCCATATGGAAAATGGATATTGCTTCATCTCGATTATTAGATTCAACTATGACTGATGTTTTTATTGCTCTATCGATTTATGGATATCGAAATCATTCGATCTATTTAACAAGTTTAATAAATCTTGAACAATCATCAACAAATCAACAATGCAAATTAATATTCCATACGAAATATGGTACCATTATAGATTATTGTTTTTCATCGAAAGAATACATAACAAAATCTCAATGTGATCTATATATATTATTTGATAGTAATATTTTAATCAAGATAAATGTCATTCATGTATTATTATCATATGATAGAAATGAAATCGAAGAAAATAATTCAATAATAAGTACAATTATTAATACAAAAGAATTTCATTTTATGAATAATATTGCAACGAATGAAATTATATTTAAACAATTATTTAAAATGCGTGGAAATCCAAATGATAGTGCATATTTTAAACGTAAAAATGAACGTATCGAACAACAAGAACAAAAACGAAAAAAGAAACAAGTAGCAAAACAATTCAAAGAGAAAGTTGCCATCAATGAAAATGCTGTTTAAAATTTCAACAGATGAACAGTAACTCACTATTTGATCTCATATGAAACATTCATCGAGAAGGTTTTTGAGTAGACATGATAATAAGAAAGTTTAGTTCATCATTCTTCTCATTTAGTATTTCTATCTATAACAAGTCTTCATCGTCAATACGTATGTAGATAGCAGTTCATTGTAGCTTCCCTCATAGTATAACTGCCATTCAGTTTCGTTCATAATTGAAAACTATTATTCGTGTAGCAGAGCTATTTATCAGTGCGTCTTTCGATAATCTGTAGAATGTTACAACATAAACCGTGCTGGATTTTTCTAGTTCAACTCTGACCTATTGATGAATCATCTATAATTTCAGACAGTGAGTTTGTTTTTTCTCGTGAGTGACAACGTATTGGGGCGTTTTGTTCTTGTTATGTATTTGTCATCGGACGAAAAATATAATTTGCTTTTTTGTTTCACTGTTATCTATAAAAAAGAAAAACAACAAAATACATTTTTTGTGATAGCATTTATTTTCAGATAATGACCTCATCATTGGTTCATAGTATTTGTCGACATGTTCCATATCATGTGATTTTATTTACTCAAGCAATAATTCATCGAACAGCAGCTACCGCACCATCTCCGGTGAAACCTGGCTCATTAAAAACTGAGTCAAAAATACAATCAAAAGAAAGTAAAGAATATGAAACGATAAAAACATCACGTCTTCAATCAATATCCTCAGTTAAAGAAAAATCTAGTCAAACAGATAAAAGAACACGAACAACAGATTCATTTGTTATAAATTTATTTCGTGGTCAATTTTATCCACATGAAGTATTTCCATATCCGAATGTACTTAGTCAAGAACAAAAAAATAATGTTAAAAAAATTGTTGCACCTCTACGGAAATTTTTCGAAGAAAAAAATGATCCAGGAAAAAATGATCTGACTGAAAAAGTAATTTGCCGCTCTGAACAAAAGACACGTGTTTGTTTTTTTCGTCTCATGTTTTATTACAGATTCCAGATAATGTTATGAATGGTTTGAAAGAACAAGGCATATTCGGTATTCAAGTTCCAACTGAATATGGTGGTCTTGGTTTATCAAATACACAGGCTGCATGTCTTTTTGAAGTTATGAGTGCTCATGATCTTAGTATTTCAATTTGTGTCGGTACACATCTATCAATTGGTTTCAAAGGTATACTTCTATTTGGTAGTCCTGCTCAAAAACAAAAGTATCTACCAAAATTAGCATCGGGTGACAATCTAGCAGCATTTGCACTTACAGAACCAGCAGGTAAAACAAAATTTTATGTCTGAAGCTCTCCTCAATATTTGTAGTCAGACATTCGTCTTTGGCAAATAACTCTATGTTGAAACCAATATCGTTTTGATCAGGAAGATCTATGATAACGTACTGTAACTCATCGAAGACTAGAAAATATTTCAAAATGAATTAAATTTTGAAAATAATGTTATTCGGATCGAATAACATTTATGATGCAATGGTTACTTTCTAGAAAAAAAGTACCCTTATAAGCGTCCCCAAGAGCAAGAAATGGGTTTCCGAGAATACTTTTGCGTCTTTTGAGAGTGATAAATCCCTTAGTCAAAGATTGAATTTGAATAATTCTTCAAAAAATATAGTAAACTGGTACATAGGCGTAGATCTTAAGAAGTTTGAGTAAAGATTTGGAAAAAATTTTCGTCTATACAGAAGTAAATTTTGAAATATGTTTCAGTTCTTTACGAATTGCATCGTACATATTCTTGATGAAAGGGGATATTGGGAATAAATTTTTTTAAACGTAGATGTAGACCGTCGAGCTCTATAGGATTAAGATATATTTTGATCAATTTGAAAGAACCCCCTTTGTTTTTCTACTATAAACCTTTTAGAACGGATCTCAATTGTGAATGATCTGAAGTTATTATATATTAATCGAGTCATGCCAGATTTTACATTTGCTGGTACATATCTGATGTGTAGGAATCATAGAAACTCCATGTGTAATCTATTGAATTCCTATAAAGAATTCTAGCAAGATGAAAATTCGAACTTTATAAGTAATTTCAAACAAATGCAAAAATGAAACTTGCTGCTACAGATTTTAAATATAAAATATAGTAGATGACGGTCTTGAAACTAAAAAGAATTTGAAAGTCAAATTCGAAGATTCAAAAAAGTAAAGATTCATTCAAATTTGTTTCTTTTTTTCTGATGATGACATAAATAGGTTGTGTCCAGGAGCCGTTGAATTTCGTTAATCCTTTCAAAGGATTTTTAATCACTGTCCGAATTCTAGAGTTGTAGCGCGAATTCGAAGAAAGATTCCATGTTGTTTTTATTCGAGTAGAAAAAGTTTGTTTCACTTCTATAGCTACTTCGAATAGACTAAGTTTGTGACCAACTCAAATGAGATGATCGTACCTATTCAAGATTCAAAAATCAAGTTAAGCTATTAAGGATATTTTAATTGCAATGACTTTTCAAGACATACCTTCATTCTGTAAGCTAAATCATTGAGTAAAGTGGTTTTTATAGTTGTGCAACGAAAAAACACTAATCTCAATGTATTTTATAATGCTCTATTCGTCTCTAGACTGTGTACAAAGCTCGAGACAAGGAGGAAAAAGTAAACTACTGGTTCCAGTTCTAAAGTAATCGTGAATTTCAAGAAAGCACAATCTTGTGACAATCGTCAGCAAGCTTGAAAAAAATGTTCCCGATACATACTGAGTCCATTGATGACGAGCAATTATTAGACGTTTCCATGAAGATTTACTCAATTTATGATTATTTTCTTAGTCGGTTTTGATGTTACTTCGATAAAAACAAAAGCTGAACTATCATCCGATGGTCGATATTATATATTGAATGGTACGAAAAGTTGGATATCGAATGGTGGTATTGCTGAAATATTCACTGTATTTGCACAAGTGTCAACGATTGATGATCAAACCGGTCAAAAACAAAATAAAATGACAGCATTTATCGTGGAGAGAAATTTCGGTGGTCTAAAACATGGACGACAAGATAAAAAGATGGGTATTAATGCATCGAATATAGCACAAATTTATTTTGAAGATTGTAAAGTTCCTGTAGAAAATGTACTTGGTGACGTTGGCAATGGTGTCGAAGTAAGACAAGAATAAAATAAAAACTAAACAAATGATAATGATTAGTTCGATTTAATAATTTAAAGATCGCTGTAAATATTTTGAATAATGGAAGATTTGGTATGGTGTCAGGTTTATCTGGAACGATGAAAATGGCTATTCAAAAATCAATTGTAAGTATTTTGTTTTTACGAAGTATATATATATATATATATCCATAGGAATCTCATTCATGTACCTGGAAAAACTAAGCTTACAAAACATAAATATTCAAATTAGAATACGTTCGATTGGAGATATAGTTGATTTCTAATGGTCGATGAAAAAATGACTGCACTAATGTTTGTCTATGTTTCATCAGGAAAAACAACTATTCAGAATCTAGATTGTGAAAGGCCTTTGTAAATATGTGTTCAAAGCTTTTTTTGTCATGAATTACGTTCGAGAAAAAAGTTCATCGGACTGGGTAGAGACCAGACTTTCACTTGTTCAAGATTTGAGAAAATCTTCTCTTTTGTCTCAAGCAGCTGGTTACACACAGTCATATATTGGAAATTGTAGTGACGTCAAAGACTGTTTAAGTAAATTGATAATCCCGTCGTAAAGATGAAATCAAGGCAGATAATCAGTTTTTGTTTCTCGGTCTGATCTAATTACACTTTTCTAGTACTTTGGTATACAAAAATTTAGATTATTCTTTCTGAGTTTTTTTTTAATCAAGACCTTACCGGAAACAATTCTCAACCGATTTGAGAGTGATTTGCAACCGAACTGATTATATTGTTTCCTTACCGGTTCCAATCCTGTAACAAAAACATATTCGATCGACATGAATATATATCTTATAAAAAAAAATCAAAATAACTTTGGTACAAGAAACTGACTTTCTAATATTTTTCGATTCTGCTACTGTAACGTTTCATTGATCTTTTTCTTTCATTATGTTTGTCATCTAATTCTCTACAAAGTCGATTAGAACACATTTCAATACTGATGCAGCTATATGAAATTGTGAGAATATTTTTGAACTGTTGAAAAATTTCAGAGATTTCAGTGACGTCATTAATGGTGAAGAATACTACCGATATCAATATTCCACAGTCTTCATACTTCCTTGATGTAGTGAGAAAGAATGAACTAGTGCAAAACGAATATTAGTGTAAAAAATGATAAATACTGCGCAATTAAATTTTTTCAACACTATCTTAAACAATTTCATGATATTTTTTGTTACCGTTCGTACATAATTAAACAGAGAATTGAATGAAATAAGAATCAAGAAAATGTGATCAAATGAATAGAAAACAAAAAAAAAGAATAAAATAATAAGAAGTATTTTTTTCTTTTACAGATTATATTTTCATGCTGCCGAAAGATATTTGTCCAATAGAACCTGTCGAGTAGAAAAACATTTATCTTGCTCGAATTCAAACTTTTTTGTACCTGATCTCAAGTCGATTGTTCTAGCCATCGGATACTATCGGAAATCGCTGGAACGTGGAAGCAATATTGGAAGCAGAAACTTTCAGGATGATTTCCGATCAAATTACTCCTTCCAGTTTTTCATCGATTTTCTATGTTTGCTTGAGGAAACAGATCCATACTTCTTATCCTACGATGGTCTGTCTTGTCTAGTAAATATCACTGATCGTCATAATAGTAATGACATGAAAATTTTAGATCATGTTAAACTCTTGTGTACAATGTATATGCTAAATTTAAGAAATTCGACATACATGAAAATTAGTTTTTAAGAAAATCAATTACATGTAGAAATTATTTCATAGAACTTCGCTAAAAATCGTCGTCAATTCGGTCGTACTATTGATACGTATGGTAATATACAAGAAAAAATTGTACGGATGGAAATACGACAATATGTTACTGAAAGTATCGCTTTTCTTTTGGCACAAAATATGGATCGAGGAATAATTGAATATCAATGTAAGCATTAGTTTTGTTGTTTCGTTTTTATTTTTTCATATTATGGTCTATTTATTGCACTAAAATTTTAGGTGAAGCAGCAATAGGGAAAATATTCGCATCGGAATCCGCTTGGTATGTCGTTGATGAAGCAATACAAATACATGGTGGAATGGGTTTCATGAGAGATACCGGTCTTGAACGTATTTTACGTGATTTACGTATTTTTCGAATATTCGATGGTACAAATGATATTCTTCGTCTATTTATTGCTCTTACTGGTTTTCAATATGTTGGTTTACATCTTCGGGAATTACAAAAGGCAGTGAAATATTTTAATTTTAATATTGTTGCTGGTGAAAGCTCAAAACGTTTACGTCGAAGTATGAGCACATCATCAGGTCCAAATATAAATGATTATTTACATTCAAAACTTCATCCATCCGGTTTACTTCTATCGAAATCGATCGAGTTTTTTGGTACAACTATCGAACAAACTCTTATTAAATATGGTAAAGCAGTACGTGATGAACAGTATATTATCTATCGTATTGGAGATATGGCAATTGATTTATATTCAATGGCAGCTAGCTTGTCACGTTGTACACAATCATTAGGAAATAAATCACCATCGGCGTTACACGAAGCTGATTTAGTTCGAATTTGGTGCGAAGAAACCTATGATAGAATTAATTCTAATGTTAATCTTATTCAAAATTCGGCTTTTATTGCAAGGACAAGATTAATGACGGATTTAGCACGAGAAATTGTTGATAAAGAATCAACTGTTCCTGTACATCCATTAGGTTTTTGACTTATATTGTTTGATATTTATTTCCATTTTAGAGAAATAAACATGAGAAACCTATTTTTATGTTAAACCTTGCTCGTATCAGATTTTTACATGAATAAATAAGCATGAATGAAATGAAAATTTACTTCATCTATATTTACTTTTGACATATTTCTATAATTGAAGTCGGATATCTGAAATGTATGGATGTAGAATTGAATCCTATTGTAGATAATTTAGGCACAATCGTGACTATGATTTTAGAACAGTAGGGAGATTTCGTGTGAATTAGACTAGTAGTTATTTGACACGTCACATCCACACTCTTGCATACTATTTTCTACAGTCGACTTCGAATTGATCTTAGCGGTAGTTTTAAAGCGATTTTTGTATCTGACTGTTGTGAAAGACGACCTGAAACGAGTATTGAAGTGCTTTGGGATGGAAATTCTGCAGCCTTCATCTGTTATCAACGTTTCGTATTAGAAATCTGAATTAAAAAATTCAACAGCGTGCCATTTTGAACACTTAAAGTGCCCAATGGCTCTTTATCTTTCCAAACGAAGTATCACAAAAGTCGCAAGATGTAAATTATTCGAATATGAAATCAAAAAGAGAAATATTTCATCTGCTTATGAGAACTCAAAATAGCATAGTTTTCACTACTGTCATGAACAACGAGCAGTTTTTACATAGAATTATAAAAAATCTTCCTAACTACTCAGGTCGAACAAGTACGATCGTTTACGAAGAAAACGACGAAATTTTTAGAACTAGAATTTTCACGCTCGGAAAGTGAAAATTAGATGTAAAAATTGCGTTTCTTGCGGTTTGTTAATAAGCATTAGCGACTCACAACCACAGTTTCCGATTGCATGCTTAAACATATTTTTCCAAATGTTTGCCTACTTAATTGAGTACCAATTACATATTAACCTAAAGATCTATTGATATATATATATTTGTGTAAGGGACATCTCAGTCATAATATTACTGAGATTTGTCATGCAAGCTGATTTCCATACGAAAATAAAACACTGGTGAATGATTTTCGCTTTCTATTCCTTGATGCAATCAATTTTATTTGTTTTCTATTCATTTAATCTGAAAAGGTAAAAGGCGGAAGGATTTGTAGAATATATTAAAACATAATTCCATCATTCTGATAATTCTACTTTTTCAAGTCAAACATTGTAAATAGATACTAGATATCGACCTAAAAAAAGCGGTGACCAAAACAGAAGACAACAATAATAGTAATGAAAAAATAGATACAAGCTTCTTAACAAATGATATGATTGGTTTGGAAAGATCTGAACAAATAATTTATGCCTACTAACGAAAAACAATGAAAAGTTCGAGGTTTTCGTAAGATGAGAAGCACAATATCAATAGATCTCACCAAATGTATCCATGATACTTTGTTTTATCTGCAAAATGTAAAACAGAATATCAATTGAATCCTACAAGGATCTTCGATACTGTACTACCTTTGTGAATCCTTGCTGTTAGAAACACTGCCTCATGTAGGCCGTCATGGATAGGACGGAAATTATTCTCGGAACTCATGAAAAATTAACATCTTCGAATATATGGGAAGGAGCTCCTCATGGAAGTTCCAACGTTTTAAGTAAGAAATGATACGGTAATATTTAATGAAACACGATTTGAAAGCAGTGTTGAAGTGTATAGGGTAGAAATTTCGGACCCACTGCCTGCCAAGTTCTAGTGAATATCACAGACAGATTCAATGGAGTATCGGTAATCACTTGTAACAAGCATCTAATTGACATTTGAATCAAGTAATTTTGAAGAAATATATCCCTATATAAATAGAAAGAACACTTTCTCAAGAATGAGAAACAAAAGCTATATCGTGTTGCACATTTCAATGCGACAGAAATGGCACTAACGGCTTTATAAGTACAGCGATAGAAAACGTATTTTTAACGGATCAGAAAGAACGAGTACATCCTACTTCACAGAATTCAAGCACGAAAACGGTTGCTATCGACAGAGAGGATTAATTCAATTAGGATCTTCATACATGTTAAATAAGACGACGATGTTAACTACTTTATTTTCATCCCTAGTTGAACCTTTTCCCCTATATTTGCCATACACTGACCTCGAACTGTATCCATATCACATGGCTTTCTTTCTATAGACAAGATATTGAATGTTTGTACCCATGTGAAAATTTCAGAGAAAAAGCTAGCTGAAACCACCTTAAAATATGGGCTTTTCGGCGTACATTTTTTAGTGGTTAAAAGAGCTTCGAGTGAAACGTTTCAGCGCCTTTAAATGCTGAAACTTATCATTTCAGAAAAAAAACTTTTATCACTTGTCTAACGTCTTTGTATTGGTAAACTACACTCAGAATTTCCTTTCATGCCATCTTACTACGTTTTCATTAAATTATTTAACTTATGGTTGTAAATAGTGTTGCGTCCAGAAGATTGGTTTCGAACATTATCAGATATTTTTGTGAACTCTAGAATTCGAAGCCAGTGTTATGAACCACTTTGCTAAATTACCGTATGGATAAGTGCGGATGAAACTATACAATATGAATTACTTGAAACTAAGACTACAACCGAACAACGCTTTGTTTTACTCTTTTTTCTAGTCACTTTTCAGAAGTGTTATATTGTTTTTATTTTTCAGTTGAATTTTTTCGTTAAGGAAAATTAATTTAGAAAAATAAAGATAATTCATAAATCATTCCTAAACATTGGGTTCTCGAACTCTTAGTTTCTCATCAGTTTTTCGAAACCGTCTGGTTAGATTTTCTTAACAAGGAGAAGAATTTTTTAAGCATGTACCGTTATTAAAAAACTTGAATCGGCGACTTTTGACATCGATATGAATCCAATATGAAAATTTAATGTTGATTATCGTTCACTTTGTTTAACAAATAAGTTTTCTTGATCCAAAAATACTATTCGAGTTTTATAAAATATTTTAGTTTTGAATGTCGAATTTCCTCAAAGAAAAATTAATACTTGAGAAAAACTAAAAAAGAACTCGTGGAATTTACAAACGATTAGCTTTAAAGGTTGGCATAGTAAATTACCATCAGTTAGGCCATGGGAAAGCGCACTTTTAGTTGTAAGCTTCCGATTTTCAGTTTCCATCAATTCATAGTACGGTCTCATTTCAAGATATTCTATGATCACTCAATTGGCGTGCCATGCATGAGTTTCCGAACATGGGCACTGAAAGATTTTGAGAATTTGAAATCTTTGACAAGGACCTTAATTACATTCGATCTTGTATAGGTCTATAGTAAAGTCGATTATGAATGAGTAACATTCTGGTTTCGTCAAAATAAAAAGTTATTTATAACGTCATGGATAAAAGAACAAATTAGATTCTGTATTTCTCTAGATGTAAATATTATTGAGATTTTAAAAGAGGACAGCAGAAGATAAGATATTCTTGAAATAGAATTTCAAACGTTTCAGAAAACATAACTCATGTCTAGATTTTACAACTGTAAAACCTTTAATAAATCGCTGATTGGTGTATAACATAAAACAATTTACCACACTATTGAATATTTCAAATCACAAGTACTTTAAATTGCTTAGATTAAAGAAGACGACAGCGCTTTTAAGCAAGTAGATTGATAAGCGACTCTAAGCTGCATAAAAACAACTTACAATGCAAGCTATGTTCACATGGGTCATCCATCATCAGCTATGTTATATCATTTGTACGTATCGACCGATTATTGACATATACCCGAGCACATCCTGACGTTTGGCTGACTCCATCGTCATTCCGCTAAGTTTTAGTTCAACGAAAAGCATCTCTGAATGACGCAAATGAATTACGAATTTTTTCTATTAATATCAGTATTAGGGTCTGCAAGGCAACATAGATGTAAGTGCCAAGAAAGGAGTGTTCTAATTTCGACTTTAAACCGGGTAAAATATCAAAGCATTAGGGAGGCACCGCTGGCTACTGGTCTCCCCTGATCGACCGACTACAGGTGCATTGTTAATTATAGCCAACAGTCAATCGGTAACCTCGGTTCACCGGTACATTCCTACAAAGAATACGGTAGACTTTGAGAGAGCACACAAGAAATGCATTACTTTAGTAGGCTAATGAGAATCCCATGTCGACGCTTCCCGCTGTCAGATCCGTGAATTTCTGGCGGGAACCCGCAGGAAACACGCCGTTTCCTGTGGGAACCTGTAGGAATGATACTGTTTCCGGTGGGAAAATGCCAGAAGATGGAAACGGGAACCGGTGAATGAATCCGAGAGCCGCGTTCATTCGGTTTTATCCGGTTCCGAGGAAAACTGGACAAATCCGGCGGCCGGGTCCATTCACCAGAATCCTGCTTCCAAGTTCCAAGCATATGCCGGTGTTTTCCGGCGGGATCCAACCGGTACTTTTCGACCTGGGATCATATAACTTTTTATATCGGATTGAGTGAAAGAGCTGTTAGATATAGATTTTTCACGTACATTGAATATATATTTATGTAGAATTTATGTATGTATTGATAAATTCTTGGAATAAGTGCTTTTTGGTATAATGGTATAAATTTTGAATTAATTAGTAATTCATTTGTGGGATGTACTGTAGTCAATATGTAGCAAAATATTGTACATAGAATGTATTGTCTTGCGATGATCTATCACATCACCGGCAACTTGGATAATCATCTTTATGGAAGTTTAGAATTGAATAGATGATAGTTTATTGTGTATGAATGAATGAAAATAAAACTAGAGGAGCTGAAGAAATAGCTATGCTTTCTTGCTGGACAGATATGGTGATGTAAATAATCTATCACATAGTCAAGCAACGGAAAATATTGAAAATTTCACACATGTCTTCGTAATTAAGAAACATATAGTTAAACAAATGTGAATGACTTTATAAATTATCAAAATTTACTTGTGTTTTTCCGTACTTATAAAGAGAGAAACAGATGTTTCATATTTTAACCGGACTATTTCATGGAAGTTAAAACTAATTACAACTATCGTCTAAGAATTGAAATCAAATAACGAGTAGCTTAATCAAACATACAACTTCTTTCGATTCGTTTGCTGGACAACTCATTTCCATGAATATAATATATTTGAGAGACAGCTTCAGCATCACAAATGGTAATGGCTGAAACATATCATTAAAAACACAGTGTTTTGCATGAAGGATTCGAATAGTGTATTGCTTGAATCCTAATCGTGAGTGATTTATTTACTGGTTCGTTTTTAGACTTCGTCCATCGTTGAAGTAATGGAGAGAATGCCTCAATAGTAATAATTTCATTTCAAATGTTCACAAAGTGACCCTGCTAGTCGTGCTTTATAAACTACAAAAATATTTTATCGCGTTTAGCTAATAGAACCATAGGACATTCATCAGTTATCACTTAATGTGGATAACAGTGAAATAAATTCAGCTGCTGCTCACCTTCTCCCGTTAATCTATCAACAGAAACATATGCTTGTTAATGGATCGATCGACACAAATTATAATGATAAAGGAGTGTTACTACATCCATCGGATTCCAAATTTAGCATCAAGCAAACATTTTTTTTCTATTGACAATGGCATGCGCCGTATCAAGTTTTCACTTTGATAAAGAAAATCATACAAGTACCCATCAGTTGACGTTCAATAACAATACGTTTGCCACGGCTCGATGGAATTCATATTAATATTGCTAGTGATCTTAAGGTTATTTGAACGCAAGTGGATGGATCCGATACCAGAACCGACGAAATTCAATTGAATTCGGACAGAAACTCGTTGTTGTAGACATCGACAAAAATTGTGGTCTTATCTATTACAACTACTTTAAGCCACTGCAAGCTGTCGAAAAATTTCCATTTCAGAAAAGAATAAATATTTATCAGCGTTAGGAAAATCTGTGAAAACTAAAGGAATAAAATAAATTATTACTAAAGCTATAGATTTATCGTCATCTCACAAAAAAAAGTGACTAACGTAAGTCAAGTAGACTAGAAAAAACTATTTAGTTAATATATTATCATGGGTATCAATGACGTCAATCAAACATAATGAACTTGATATCAGATAAGAAGAAAATTAATTCAACATTAAAATATTGGAGCTCTATAAATGCATGCACTTCTTGGTGTATTCATTTATTATCATATATCAAAATAAAATAATGTTTCATACTATATATCTGTTCAGTTTTATTCTCTTACACTCAAATGTTGAGTTGCTTCAAATCAATCTTCATTTAACTGATCGCGCGAGAAAAAATGATAGCAATATTGAATTACAACACAGTTGCTTGCGTGCAGCTGTTTATCTTGATCAAAAAAATAAAAATCGTGAAGTAATATCATATTGTATGTATACATTACCATCGATACTTTCTACAGGAAATAAGGATATCATTCCTAAGTTTACTTTTGCTGAACTTTCAAAGACTAATATTACTAGTCATCAATTGTATCTATGGTCTGCGCCAATCGATGTTGCTGAACGTTATCAGTTGTATTTAAATCAAATATCAACATCAAATGATGTATCTCTAACTACACAAGTATTCTATAATTGTACATTACCAAGATTCGGACCAATGTGTGAATATGAAATGATTTATTATCGTCAAGATTATTTATCGTTAGATGAGATCCTGAATGACTATTATGAAACGAATGCTTATNATCCCACTAATTTCACTTGTTATACATATTTACAATGTGATCGTGGTCCCTCTCCAGCATGTTTAGATTGGAGTGAGATCTGTGATGGGCAAGTCGATTGTCTCGATGGTGACTATGATGAAGAACATTGCTGGCAACTTGAAATCAACGATTGCAATGATAATGAATATCGATGTGAGAATGGACAATGTATCCCGAAGTCTTTTTTTCGAGATGATGACAAGACTGCTGATTGTCTCGATGACTCTGATGAAATTCAAATACTCTACGAAGATTTTGAAATATGCAATAGGTTGAAACCATCATTTGAGTGTGAAGACAAAACCTGTCATTTTACGTTTGCGACAAGTTCTTGCGTTCTACGCCGTGAAAAACTTTTATTGGAGGCAATCTATTCCAACAAAGACGATTCAATATCTGAGGAATGTTGGTCAGCATGCAAGTGTCTTTTGGAGGTACCGAGCTCTGAAGATTCACTTTGTGGTAATATTTGTCAGGGAATTGTTTGTGCAGAGATCATAAATAAAACATGTGAAGATATGTTTTACATACCTAATATTCCAATCTTTTTTGGTCGCATTAAACTTGCGCATACAAAAAACGATTCATTCGACTTGATTTGGGGAGCACATGTGCCACCGTATGTGTGCTACAATAATTCTCTCTATGATGATCATTTTCTTGATGCACCGAAAATTTTATTCAAAAATGAAACATGTTTCCGTTCGACAGTTACCGTATCTCAAATGATAATATCGACTACATGGGAACAAAGATTCAAAACACATTTCAACAAACTATATGAACAATTGGGCAGATTCAATCTAATTTTTAACTACACAATTGCATTTTGTAACAGAACAAGCATGTATCAGTGCTTGAACTCTCCTAAATGTATCTCAATAAGTCGTCTCTTGAATGGTAAATCCGATTGTCCGAAAAGAGACGACGAAAATATTACTCACATAACATATTTTGGTTTCGTCAAACTTCTACAAAATCATTTCAAATGTGAATTATCGAACAAGCACATTCATGAAAACCAAGTTTCAGATAGAACTTGCAACTGCCAACTTCTCAACCCCGATTGGTGTGAAGATGAAGATTTTCATATTCACTTTGCCAGGAAGAATATTTCATTTCAAACTATTTGTGATGGATTTACAGAACTCATTACGATATCTATAGATGGACGAAATGAAACCGACGAAACAGAATGTGAACAATGGCCATGTAATAATATGTATACGCACTCTGATGATATATGGAATTGTCCACATGGTGAAGATGAATTAGATTGTGATCAATCGCTGACATTCAACTACTCATCAGATCATCATAAATGCATTTCACCTTACACATATAAACTCATATGCTTACCTATTGAGAAAGTAAACGATGGTACAATCGATTGCCTTGGCGCGACTGACGAACCGAAATCATGTCGCATCATTTATCAAGCCTACGTAATAGGAAATTTTCAATGCACGAGAAACAACAAGCCATCGTGTATTTCTTACATCGATTTGTGTGATACTGTTGAACATTGTGATCATGGTGATGATGAAAAATTCTGTGAAAAAAATCGAACAATCATATCCGACTATACAAGTATTTGTTTTAATTCTTATTCTAATATCCGTTCTGCAGCCGAACAGTTCATATGCAACAGAGCAAAACAGAAAATAAAAGAGCAAATAAAATACTTTTCATTGGGTGAATGGAACAAATCTGGCAAGAATGAAACGAAACCTGATGTTCCAGCTATCTCTTTCAATCAAACATTTGAAAAGCATACATCTCAGTGCCATCGAGGATTTGATTTACGTGTCTGGTTAGATGGCGGAAGGAACTTGACAACACATGCATGTCTTTGTCCACCTAGTTTCTTTGGTGATATGTGTCAATATCAAAATCAACGAGTGAGTTTAACCATTCAATTTCGAGCATTATCAGATTCTTGGTCAACACTATTTGCAATTGCCATTTTTCTTATCGATGATAGTGATGAAAGAATCATTCATTCCCATGAACAATTCACTTATTTATCATTAAGAGATTGTAAAATCAAATTTAACGCTTATCTACTTTATTCAAGTAGACCGAAAGATCAAACAAAAAATTATGCGATACATATAGATATTTATGAAAAAGTTTCTTTGACGTATAGAGGAAGTTTACTATACCCAGTGATATTTCCATTTCTGCCTGTGGCGCGTCTAGCATACATAGCCGATATTCCACGAAGAAATGAAGAAATTGAAAGTTGTTCAACATCATTATGTATTCATGGTAGATGCATTTTGTATTCAAATAATGTAAAAAATACTAGCTTCTGTCAATGTGATCGAGGATGGTTTGGACGATCTTGTACATTTAAATACCGTCCCACGTGCTCATCTGATTCAATATCTGTTGGTGTCGCTGTTGACAATCGATCTGTATGTATTTGTCCTATTCATAAATTTGGCTATCAATGTCTCCTTACTGATCCAATTTGTCAAATGAACAATAATTTAACATGTCAAAATGGTGGTCAATGTATTCGAGCTGATGATTACATGATATCGGATCAAAAGTTTGTATGCGTCTGTCCAAATGGTTATATTGGTGAGCGGTGTGAAATAGTCGATAACAGAATAATTCTATCATTTACAGATGATATTGCCGTATCTCAATCGATATTTATTCATTTTATTGAAGTTATTCAAAATGCCATTCCGAAGAGAGCAACAACTTTTCGAACGATGCCTTTAACACAACATTCGCTCCTTATATTTTGGTCACAACCATTTCATCTTGTTTTCGTTGAACTGTTGAATAAAATTTATTATCTAGCTGGTATTCAGAAAAATTACACACAATCGACAACAATTACTAAAATCATACAACCATCCGATCGTTGTCGACATATAAATGAATTATTCAACGAATCATTTGTTCAAATGCACGTTCTTCGTCGTATCAAGTATTATCATTTACCGTGTCAAATATATTCATTGAATCTTTCATGTTTTCATGATGATCGTCATATTTGTCTATGCTATGAGTATGGAAGGCAACGTTTAGCCAATTGTTTTGACTTTGATCATACAATGAAATTCGATTGCTTAGGTCAAAGTGTGTGTGAAAATAATGGTCAGTGTTTTCAAGATACATCTGATTGCCCACAAAGATCATTGTGTATTTGTACATCATGTTTCTATGGAGCTCGTTGTCAATTTAGTTCAAGCGGTTTTGGTTTATCGCTCGATGCTATATTAGGCTATCATATTCAACCACATCTTCATGTCTCACATCAGCCAAAACTTGTTAAAATCAGTTTAGCATTGACTATAATCTTTATGGTAGCAGGATTCATCAATGGCGCTTTATCTTTGATAACATTCAACAGTAAGACAATATGTAAAGTTGGTTGTGGTATATATTTACTAGGCTCTTCAATTACTACACTATTGATAACAATTCTGTTTGGATTCAAGTTCTGGATACTGCTACTTGCTCAAATGGCAGTGATATCGAACCGATTATTTTTGCGTATTCAATGTATATCTCTGGATTTTGTTTTACGAGTCTGTCTTAATTTAGACCAATGGCTAAATGCTTGTGTCGCCATGGAACGAGCCATTACGATTATAAAAGGCGCTGCTTTTGAAAAGAAAAAAAGCAAACGAATAGCCAAATTCGTGATTCTTACTCTTTTGATTTTCATAATTGGTACTTCAATTCATGACCCGCTTGTTCGAAGATTAATCCATGAAGAAAATGAAGATGTTAAAAGAACATGGTGTATTGCTACTTATTCATCTAATCTGAATACGTATAATTCTTTTATGCACACTTTTCATTTTCTAGCCCCATTAATCCTAAATTTGGCATCTGCTTGCATTCTCATAACGAAAAAATCTCGTCACCAGTCAAATCTTCAGACTAGCCGGACTTACAAACAACATTTGAAAGAACAAATTCGAAAACAGAAACATTTATTTACTGCTCCAGTCCTCCTAGTTATTCTGGCAGTGCCACGTATAATTCTTTTATTTGTGTCAAAATGCATGAAATCGACAAATGATGCATGGCTATTTTTGATCGCATATTTTGTNACATTCATCCCTCCTATACTGACATTTGTCATTTTTATATGGCCATCTGAATTCTACAAAAAAGAATTGAGGAAAACAATTGTCATTTACCGCACAAAACTGGAAAGACGCTTACAATTGACTTTATAAAAGTAAGCGAAAATACTGTTTCGGAAGATTAACCTGGTTGTCAAGTAAGGTACTTGTCGCTTAGCTATTGCTTGGATTTTAATAAGACAACTAAAAGATATCGTCTCGACAATCTACCTTCGTTTGTTTAAGAAGTGCTTCGACATACTGCCTGATGAATTCAGTAAATTTTCGTGCCGGAATATCATCAAAGAACCCATGGAAATCTAAAAATTTCTTTCTCACATCTTCAATGTAGACTTCTGAAGGGTATGGATGTGAGTAAAATCTAAACACACCAACACCCTCTTTCATAACAGACTCTGCCATCAAGCAGATCGAAAAGCTACTGCACTTTATAATATCTAGTTCCAATAAACTCACCACCTATCACTGTCAGTGCCATAAGAACAAGAAGGTTATGAAATAAAATAGATTAGTTTGTATTTTCTGATGGGAGCTCTGGATGGAGAAAACTACTGCATCTCTAACAATAATTAATATAATATTGTGAAATACCATTCCTGATGTGAGTATCTGTGCTGAATTTCTCGTGCGATGATGCATTTTTATTCTTTAAATATTTATATAATTTCTTTTTTAGAACATTCATTCTTGAATCAGACGACTACAGAATAATTATCAAATAAACTGAACCCGCTTTTTGCCATTTACGCGTATCGCTTGAATCGCATGTTACATTTTTTCATGCTTCACTAATTTTGAATTATGCTCACTCGAAAATAGCAAACTACTCAATGTTGTAATTTTGCGGAAATCATTTTTTCCGGACAGAAAATAAAAATTCTGTTTGTAAACCTATATCTGAGATGTGCTTTATTTTTCTTATCGTCAACTTGCTGTTGAAATGTAACAATAAAATTGAGTAAATCGTATTTTGATGTTAAATATATTCAAT
Source organism: Rotaria macrura (assembly GCA_900239685.1). Taxonomy (NCBI): domain Eukaryota; kingdom Metazoa; phylum Rotifera; class Eurotatoria; order Philodinida; family Philodinidae; genus Rotaria; species Rotaria macrura. The sequence goes on from OENT01000612.1 coordinate 83,437, forward strand.
GAGACAAGCAATTGGACAAAGCTAGTTAGGGTGCAATCTCTTTGAATTGCAAATGTGTAATTCCCATATTTCAAAGAAACTAGAATATTCAACGGCAATGAGAATAGTTACTATACGGGTAAAAAGAGTTATTTTAGCTTGTACACATTAGTTCTCTTCAAAAATATATGTATGTTCCACAAAATGCGTGTTACTGATCGACGAAAGTATTTGTTTCAGTGTGTAATTGTGTGTTGAAAAAATAATGTACCTATTATCAACTTGCTCGTCTCTGAAGCCTGGTTAGGCTCAGTCTCTCTTACTCATTATTTATTTATATTATGTACCAATGTAAAAAGATGCATCCTTTCTCAGCCTAAATACTACATTTAGGTGAAAGCATGTGTTTGATTATAACACATAAGCGAACACATTAAAATAATAACTACAACCGTGTTCACGCTTACACCATGGTTCTTTACCCATTATGCTGCCTTTGGTGGAATTTCGACGATGCAAAGACAAATTTCAGAGATAGACGAAGACACAAGGAGAATATTGTTACATTGTAACAAAACAGTAACCTTTGCAATTGAAATGACTGATTGGATCTTGCTCAATTTGAATGAAAAGGTACTGATGATATCGGAGAATTCTAATTAAATATATGTCGTTTTTTAATTTTAAGTGAGAAAGAAAAATGTGATAAAAACATTTAAGGAGTTTCCGTTATCTAATTGAATCCCAATGATACTTTTCTGTAATACATAGCTGTGATACTCTCCTACCACTGTCATAGACGACAGCCGGATTTAATGTTAATAAACAAGTCCTATATGAAGATTATCCGAATGTATAGATTGAAGGATATTTTGCTATTCTAAAGAGTCAAAATTTCGAACATTTTAACGAGTCATCAAAATATCATGGAATTAGTTTTCATATAAAGCCAATAATAATAAAAGGAATGGTATAATATGTTTGAAACTATGGTTGCTAAAACAAATTCCACTTCTTATTTCCTGATTCACATTTTTACATAGAAATAGAACATTTCAATATAAACTATTCGACATATGTCATAGATATGTGTTTACTGATAGAATATCACCAGTGAGTAAATATATACATTTTACAAATATAAATTCGTTTTTTCTTTGAATATTGATTAGGATGATTGTTGGCTGTGGGTGCTGGAGAAAGGAGTATCCTTATCCATTCCTTTGCAAGTGAAAAACAGCAAAAGAAATTTCCGAATACAAGCACAAAGAAAGAACAGCTTTCTTTGGTTCGAAGAGTAATAGCGTTGGATGATGAAGTAGCACATCTTAAATTATTTAATAATAAAAATCGCATATCGTCCAACGTTTAAGAAATACACTTGATATGTCATCTAATTTTCTTTGCTTAGTACAACATAAGGAATCTATAATATAGACCGGTGTATGGTAGAAAGTGCTCGTCATTAATTGAAGGTTTGTGCTTGTAAAGCCAGCAAACCCGTATGTATTAAGATAATTGAAGAAGTCATATAGATATTCAATGAAAAATGGGTTTAATGCGGCACATTTAGAAAAATGTGATTCGAATCTAGTATACAGCATATTTTTAAATATTTATCCTATAAAAAAGTATCAAGCAACTTTTACATTTCAATGCCATTGAATTATTCTTATTGTGAATTCTCAATTAGGTCAGATCTATTTGGACTTGAGCTGGCTCGATCATCATCAAACCGTTCAATGGAAGTCGTGTCACAAGCTTTGATAGTGATGGAGATGTTCTCGACTGATCATTTATTTAGAAGATGTCCAGAACAAAATGACTTTGAAAATGTTTTTTTCCTTATGTTCAATCGTATTTGCTTATAGTTAGCTGTCTATGCAAAACAAAAGGGTGAATCAGTACATTTTATTTTACTGTGTGACATATAGATAAGAAAGTTTCTCATCATATTTTGTAAGAGCGCATAGAACTCCATGAGCTGTAATAAATCCAAGAAGAAAATATAGTTTATCAGAAAACAAATCGGAAAACGACTTTTCATGAAACAGTCCTATAATTGTGGTCATTATTGTATTTCTCTACTAAAAAA